>OX375879.1:103901800-104096800 GCA_947359465.1 Metellina segmentata
TATACACTAGCTGACCCGGCAAACGTTGTTTTGCCTTATAAATTATTTCTAGTTTCTAGATAAATTCTAGTGTAGACAAAAAGTAACTTACTTATTATAAGTGTGTAAGTATGTGGTATATGCGTGAAATGGGCATGGAGCGCTATGAACGATAAGGGAATATAAAAATAACAAACGCCAAACAATATTATTTTCAAGTTATTATAGTTTATTTCTTAAAATTACATATCACATATTAATTACGACAGTAACACTAACAAACAACATCAATCTTTTAATGCTATAGCGTGGACAATATTTTTTGTTAGCCCATCTTTAGCGAGCACAAACAAACTGGATGGTTTACCGACTCGAGAGCATGCTACGTACAATTACTCGTGTGAAAAACATGGTGTACTCAAATCTAAGCCACAAACAGACATCGTTTGGCCTTGGGATTTGTTGATTGTCATTGCAAATGCCAATCTAATCGGAAACTGAATTCGTTTGAATTGAATTGGCACATCTGTAGGTATGATAGGAATCCGTGGTATTAAGATATTTTCACCTTTGAATTTGCCATTTAAAATGCTGGCTTCGATAACGTTTTTCATCAATTTTCGAATGACTAATCGCGTACCGTTGCACAACCGTGGCGGGTTTAAATTACGAAGCAAGATAATTGGAGATCCAACCTTCAATTGTAAATTATGCGGTGGCATGCCTGGCAAATCCAGTGAGTTCAAAAATTCTGTGGGAAAATTGATAACTTCGCTGGCATCGCAAACTGTATCAATAGATTTGTATGATACCAAGTTCCCTGGCAACAACTGTTGTATCTTCAAATTTAAATTGTCAACGTCTGCATTTTTTGCTGCTAAAATAGCTCTTTCTGCAAGCCACTCATGATTTATGTACTGTGTGTGTACATCGGGAAATATTTGTTCAATGAGAGTATCTTGCGAATCAGCGATTGTGCAGAAATCGGTCGGTAATTTTACGTATCCAGTTTCATCTGTAGCAACTTTTCCATCACCGATATCTAAGAGTTGTTTTGAGAATGTTTCAGCGGATGGATCTTGAAGCATTTGAACGCGCATAGTTACTTTCAGCTGTACTTTTTCAACATTACGCCACAATTTGTAGCACTATCAATCACTGTCTCGTTCGTGAAAAATACACGCTGACCGTTTTCAAGATGGACGGCTAACTGAACAACTGCTGGATCCCGTTCATGAATTGGAAAACCGAAGATACGCCAAGCAGCTTCATTGGAGCTGATGTACCGACCAATTTGGTAGAGCGTAATTTCATCGTTTTTATCCATTGGAGGAGCATTTACATTAGTATTTTCTACTCTAAACACAGCCATATCACTGCCTTTATGGACATACTTGCAAATATATTTGATGCTCTTCACAGAACTGCAAAACTCAACATTAATATGAGCATTGTATGTCTTGCTTAGCAGAGGCGGATACGGCACCACCCAACGATTGTCAATGTCAATGTCTGTGTTGCTGATATTTTTAATAAATGATTGTCCGCCATTATCGGGACTTCTTCGACGATATATTGGATATCCGTCGGTATTTGTTATCGTATCAATAGTGAAATCTTTAGGGAAATTTTTAGTACATTTTCCATCTGCCATGCAAGGCGATGAACGATGAAGAGTACCGCATGGACCATGGATCATGTTTGCTGTAACAATATCAAACAGCACTTGGTCAGTAGACGGATCTGGAATTTCCGCAGAAATGATACTATCGATTTCTTCAGGACGGATTTTGTCGATTAACCAAACCAAAATGTGCGCATGAGGTAATCCTCGCTTTTGCCATTCAACTGAATACAGCCAGCAACGTGTGGGACCGAATACATGTAATTTAGTAATGATACTTATTAGAGACTTCAACTTTTGTCTGAATACACGTGCTGTAATGTCATGACGATGTATTGCATTTTGGCCAGGCAATAGCAAAGATGTAATCTCTGGCCATTTTGGATTACATGTGAACGTGATAAATAAACACGGTCGTCCATATTCGCGCACGTAAGCCATAACATCCTGTATATATTCTTGCATATGACGTGGACTGCCTACGTACGATGATGGTAAAATGACAGAGTTACCAATTTCGGCGACGTCGGCGTTGTTGTTAATAGCGTCTCGTAAGTGAATGTACTCTTCCGCACGCAGCTTGAGTTGATTATATCGTAAGCATCGAAGTCGTTCGCCCTCTATCTTCGCGTACATGTCGACCATGAATTGTTGACAAAGCTCACGACATCGTAGAATGACGTTGTCCAGGCCGCGCCGAATCATTAATCGGTACGCATAATAATCTTTCGAGCTAACGTTCTTGTTTGTTTCAGCTCCTGTAATAATATATTTATGAATATTAATTTAAATTAATTCCGTTCAATAATTTAATTGTTTTGTTAAATGGTTAATGATCAAGTTCATAATAAATAAAGTACCTGATACGGGATCTCGTTGTTTTATGTTTATGCAATATCCGTCTTGCCCCTTCCAGAATATTAGCGGATATTGGAGAGCGTCATATGAACGATGTGTATCAGCAATGAACTGAAGATTATTATTTTTTCTACGAATCACAATTTCTCGTGTACCTGTACGATCGCCAACCATGATTCCAGCAAGGTCTTCAACAACAGGTGCATTGAATCTACGAATATGTTCTCCAGCTGGTGTTTTATCAGGATTAATGACAATAGCGTGATTATCGCTTGTAATTTGTGCATGTGTGATTTGAATATTTTCAACAATTCATTGTGCTCGTTCAATAGAGCGTCCAAGTCGCTGACGATGCGCCTGGCAAAAAATGAATCAAGGTTATTATAGTCACAACATGCATTCACGCGATTGGCAAGTGCGCTTCCGGAATCCTCGCCGCCCATGAAGTAGATTTGTAAAAATTTATGTGGTTCGTTTGGCATTGGCAGCAATGAGCCCATTTTATGATAAACTTGGCCTCTGATTTTGAATGTAGAATTGTATTGTTGACCATTAGCATTAGTATTTCGAACTATTTCTGTTGCTCCAAACGATGTCATTTGAAAGCATGAATTGAATGTTCGAATTGACTTCAGGAATACGTTAGAATCTGGATCCGTGCCGATAAGTAAACCGTTCAATGGTTCAGGTGGTGTTTCAATTTCAGGTAGTTGCACTTTTCCTGACGCGCAACACATCCCAGGTGGCTCATTTTTTAATTTGAGAGCATGACAATGCGGACATTCCTTATCCATAGCACCAATTACCACTTTTGAATGAGCATAATATTCAATATCGGGCTCATACTGGAATGCTAAACGCAAAAATGAATCAGATGTAAATGCACGATGTACCTGTTGGCGTTGTTGGTCATTTGTTCTGCGTCTATTAACCGTAAAACGGCGTGATTGTCGTTGTTCTAAACGTATAACTTCATTGCGCTCAGCTCGTGTATCTTCTGATTGTTCTTGACGCAATTGCTGCATGCTCACACGTGCATCAGCATTTTGTTGCTGGACTTGTTCTTCGGTTCTTTGGGATCTTTTATCTCTCATACTTCTGGACCTACTTGTATTACGGCTCAAATCAGCCCCTTTGCGTTTTCTTGGCATTGCTCACTGTACAAAACACATATAAATAGAATTAATGAAATAACTTCATTGCGCTCAGCTCGTGTATCTTCTGATTGTTCTTGACGCAATTGCTGCATGCTCACACGTGCATCAGCATCGGCCAGGATTATAGCGAAAATATTAGTTTTGTGAAAAAAAATTTGAAACAATAGTTGTAAAAAATTCAAATAATCTCTCTATATTAAAAAAAAGTTACCGCCGCCGCCGCCGCCGAAGAATTGAAATTTTTGTTGTTTAGCTCCATTCTTAGACGGTTTCCCGAGAAAGTACTGATCGGAAAAATATGAAATTAACATGCTTTGTTCTTCATCGTATTCCCTGGATAATTATTAAGATTTTTTTCCGATGCGGCTATTAGTTTAGGTTTTATTAAGTGTTAAAGTTGAAGAAGTGAAATTTCTTCCGCGAGTGAGCAAAACACATTCAAAATTTCAGTCTTTAGTCGTGAGTTTTTTTTTAAGAGTACCTCTCAACGTAAATTTTTGCAGCTCGTCGAGTTTTTTTTTAAATTTAAATTTGGTTCTTGATAATATTTTTTTGAAATTCAGGAAAAATCGGGACATTTTTGTTACTTTTTTTTAAAACTGCCATATCTATATCTAATTACTATTAGTTTTTAATTTTTAAAATATAGCAGTATACCTCAGAATATACTCTTTCTTACGGTACTATTATTTTTGAAATCGGTTAATAATTAAATTGGATGCGATCAAAAGTTCGTCATACAAAATTCGGAATCTTTGGATATTTTCGCTACTTATTGTTAAAACCGTTTTGTCTACGGCAAAAGCCATTATTTTTTAAATTTGAAAACATCACTGAATACATTACATTACACTCTTTCTTATGGTACAATTATTTTTCAAATTGGTTAATAAATAAAATCGATGCAAATAAAAGTGGGTCATACAATTTTCGGAACTTTCAGATCGTAACTTCCGATACAAAACTAAAATGGTCATATCTGTATAGTATTACTGTTAATTTTTAATTTTAAAAATATTGCAGTATACCTCAGAATATACTCTTTCTTACGGTACAATTATTTTTAAAATTGGTTCATAAATAAATTCGATGCAATCAAAAGTTGGTGACACAAATTTCGTATTTTTCAGTTCGCATAGCTGCTTCCGAAAGCAGTAGTGGGTTACACTTTTGACTATCGGGTTTGCCAGATATCAAATTTATCGTAGCAACAATTGCCATAAAAACGATTTCTTTTTATTTGGCGAGGAAAAAGGCTCGCTTTTTTCCCTCTGTTTTCAAGACAGTTTACCGACAAAGTACAGATCGTAAAGTTTGGATATTAACAATGTTTAGTTAAAATTGTACAGGGAACAAGATGCAGAAGATTTTTTACTGATGCGGCTATTAGTTTAGGGTGCATTAAGTGTTAAAGCAAAAAAAAGTTAAATCACTTGCAAAAGAAGTATTGGTTTGAGAAAGCAAACCAAACGGATTGCGTAGCAATCCCCGGGGTCGGCGAGCGTAAGCGAGACGCAGCGAAGCCCTCGCTGTGACGTCATGAACCGGAAAGTGAAATCAGCATAATACGAATTATTCAGATAGTTTCACTCTGTGAAAGTAATGTTGGTTTGCGAAGCAAACCAAATGGTATCTGTGACAGGAGTGTTGGTTTGCGAAGCAAACCAAATGGGATTGCGCAGCAATCCCCGGGGGTTGGCGAGCGTAAGCGAGCAGGGGGCGGAGCCCCCTAGTTATATAAAAAAAGTATACTTACAACACAAAAGCCGTTGTTGGTTGGAGCTCGTGACACGTGTTGAGTACTTTTAAGGTTATGTAAATCACTTGTTTAACTAAAACTTGATTAACTGAACTAATCGTGCCAAATACACGCGCGGCAAATTTTAAGAATCTAAGATTGGTAACACTAAGCATATATCAGGATTAAACTTTAATAATAAAAATAAATGTTTATTTTCTTTAATAAAATTTTAGATTTTTAATCGAAGTACAGTTAAAAACACTATAATTGATCAGTTATCGAGCGGAATGAAAAATGATTAAATTACTAAAATGGCCATAAAAAAATAGGGGTTGGTGATAAAAAAGTAAAAATTAAGGGTTGTATGTATTTTTTAAGGCCACATTATAAAAAAATAAAAAATAAAAATTTCGTCAAAAAATTAAAAAAATTAATTTTAAAAGTGAACAACCCTTATCATTTAGGGGTATGGAAAATAGATAGTAGCCGATTCTCAGACCTACTGAATACGCATATAAAATTTGGTAAAAATTGGTAAAGCCGTTTCCGAGGAGTACGGTAACTAACATAGTGACATGGAAATTTTATATATTAGATATATATACATATATATATATATATATATATATATATATATATAATAACAACATGCAATATACAAAATAACATAACACACACAAAATAACAAAAAATAACCAAACAGCCGGGGTGCATTAACCAGAAATCGAAACTCGAAACTACCCATGCAAGCGCCATGAGCAGCCTAATGCTGCTCATATGTAGAAAACACCATTTTATGTTGTTTGGGTCAGGCTCCTCCCTGATGACGCCCTGATCCACCAACATTTCTTCATTTTTTATTATTTTTTAAGACTTTTGTTACATTTTTTTAGAAATTCTTGTGTTCTTGAAATTATATATATATATATATATATATATATATATATGTGTGTGTGTGTGTGTGTATGTGTGTATCCGGGGAATATGTTCGAATTAATCGAAGTTCAAATCATCGAGAGAGAAAAAGCCTTTATTCATTTTATATTACAGAGGAAAGGAACTTTGAAGAAACTTCGACTTAAGCAGAAATTCATGTTCACAAGTTCCTAGTTATTAAGAGTTTACTGTATATTTGCAAAGCAAAATATGCAGACTAGCATCGAGTGATATTCAAATTTAAAAATATCACTATATAAATATTTAACTATGATATTAAATAATTACAGAAAATTTTAAGAGAAAAATATTTAATCACACATAAAGTTAGGATGTAATTTTTTTAATAATAAATTTTAAGTTTTACCTCTATCGTTTTCATTCAAATATTTTCCAAACTGCTTGAGCCGACCAACCGGTATAGTGGTTAAGGTGTTAGCCTCTAAATCGGAAGGTTCCTGGTTCGAATCCGGGTCCGGGTATGGATGTTTGTAAACGTATGGTGTAGAGGCGGCTGGTGCACCTTAAATCTGTCGTGGCCGAAAGTCCTCACGTTGGGTTGGCGTGGAAGTTTGGAGATTGGGGTACCAGCTCAGGTGTTGCTTCGTCATCTGACCGTGGTTCAAAATTACGAGGTGTTGTCCTCGGATCTTTCCCTTAAGGGACTGATCGCGGACCGTCGTCAATAGCCCGTTGTGTTGCTGTAGTACGACGTTAACCAAAAATTACCCTTACCCATTATTATTACCAAACTGCTTGATTAGATAAATCTGTCTCTTTTTGTAGCGTACACTCTTGATCTATTGTCTACTGAACAGCAATGGTCGACCAACCAAGAATTTACAATTTTTTTCCGAATGAAGTGGTTCATTTGCATTAATAAACATTAGATTGGCGACGTTGAAATCAATAAAGATCTCAAATCTGGTACACTATATGTTATCCATTAAACTAAACTCGCACTCGGCCGTGGAACATGGTAGTAATTCAATTGTTCTTAAAATAGGCTTTAATTTTTCTGGGACAATTTGGACGTTTTTACTGGTACTTCAAACCCTGAATAGTGCACATTTCAACTACCAAAACGTTGTAGCATCCTTTTTACCTCCTTTTCTCAATGTCGAATATTTGTATTGTATTTATACTATATTTATATTTTCTGGATCAAGCATGGACATGTCCTTCAAAAGTTGACAATTTTCTTCATTAACATAAGAACAAAGTTTGAATTTCATTCTATCGACAATACTTTGAATTGCTTTTGATTAATAGATACGATTTTGGAATTATGTACCAAGGTGATCACTTGAAATATAAACTTTTCTTTCGCTTCTACAACTATCTGCGTTTCACGTAATGCTTCGCTCGATGTTAGGAAAGGCACAAAGTGTACGTAGTTTTTAAGAAAAAGCAGAGGGTATACGGAATTTGCTGGGAACACCAAAGGGTACACGGCTTATACCCTCCACTACAGCCCTGTTAACAATGTGACTATGAAGATATCACAGCAACCCTTCTTGCGAGAATTTAGATTTATCCCTTACCCCTTATAGAAAAGGCAAAATTCGGCTTCCAAAATCAATTAACACCCTTCAGAGTATTGCCTTGAAATTGAATGGGTACCAAAGAACCCATTTCACGAGAATTTCGATCATTCACATAATTTAGTAAAAACAAAATTCGGCTTCCAAAATCAATTAACACCCTTCAGAGTTTTGCCTTGAAATTGAATGGGTACCAAAGAACCCATTTTACGAGAATTTCGATCGTTCCCATAATTTAGTAAAAAATCGACGTCCAAAATCAGTTAATACATTTAAGAGTATTGCCTTGAAATTGAATGGGTACCAAAGAACCCATTTCACGAGAATTTCGATCGATCACATAATTTAGTAAAAACAAAATTCGGCTTCCAAAATCAATTAACACCCTTCAGAGTATTGCCTTGAAATTGAATGGGTACCAAATAACCCATTTCACGAGAATTTCGATCGTTCACATAATTTAGTAAAAACAAAATTCGGCTTCCAAAATCAATTAACACCCTTCAGAGTATTGCCTTGAAATTGAATGGGTACCAAAGAACCCATTTCACGAGAATTTCGATCGTTCCCATAATTTAGTAAAAAATCGACGTCCAAAATCAGTTAACACATTGAAGAGTATTGGCTTGAAGAACTTGAATGAGTACCAAAGAACCCATTTCACGAGAATTTTGATCATTCCCGTAACTCAGGAAAAACAAAAATAAGCGTCCAAAATCAGTTAACACAGGAGTTCCCAAAGTGTGTGCCGCGTAGCGCCAATGAAGCAGTTGCTGTTATAAGGAGAAAATATCGTTTTATAATTAATGTCGTAAAAGAAATGCGAGTAGCTGTATCTTAATTCCACGATTCCAACAATTTTGCAGTGAACAGCATGCTTATCCGTCGCACTATACACACTCATACTACCTCCAAGAGCATATTGAAGGTAATTTTATTTAAATTATCACCTACACCTATGTTTTCCGAGAAGAACAATTAAAGTATTTGTGTCAATTTTAAATACGAGTTGTATTAATTATGTCTATGTTCTTACCACTTTCCACTAATTTCGTCTTCAAAGTCGTACAAATATGAAATATATATATTATATAGTCAAAATATACCACACATAGATATTAGGGTGCCTCAAGAAAATTCTAATTCTCTTAAGGGTGCCACGACTAGGAAAAGTTTGGGAACTCCTGAGTTAACACATTTAAGAGTAGTACCCCTTAAAGAACCTTTTGGGCGAAAATTTTGATTTCACTTTACTTAACGAAAATACTTCAAAATCAACTAACACGGTGTTATAAAAATCCCAAAAGAGTCCAATATTTTTTTTTTCCAATGGCAAGGCAGTACAATTGCGAAGACAAATACAAATACAATACAGAGTACAGAGTTGACCGAGGTCATTTTAGCCTTATACAAGGCCAAAAGTGATGGTCACTTGTGAAGGGGCACCCAGTGGGTGGACCATCATTGTCCCTAACAAAGGACAGTACAATTTGAATCCATGCCCTAACCCCGGATCGAACCAGGAACCTTCCGATCCAGAGGCCAACACCTTGACCACTAGACCGGTTGGTCGACAAGAGTCCAATATAAGCTCAATAATATATTGCATGTTTTCAATCGATTCAAATCCATTCCAGTTTGTCTTTTTGTATATATTTTTGAAAACGACAGAACAAGAAACAACAGTACCGTTTATATGAGCCAAATACCCGAGAAAGAGTTAAACCGGTTGTTTCAACTCCGCTTCAACTCCAAGATGATAAATCTTTTGGAATCGTGTGTAATCCAGCACAAAAAATTGATGACACCGTAAGAGACGGTGATATTTATAAAAAAATTGCTCAAGAGCTGATTAGCACTATCTTTCAGAGGAGTGCTGCTTGCATATAAACGGGTTCTTCAATTCAGGTAATCTTCGAAAATCCCTTTCACCCTCGAATTACCCGGGTCGATTGGTTTGGTCATGTAAGCGATACTAAAGAGATTGGTAGATCTATTCCAATGTGGTTCCTTCGACCACGTCCCAAATCAATCTGATCGAATTCCCCATCGATGCCCCTTTTCAATTATCTTTCATATGGATTATCAAAAAATCTGTCTAAGTTGCCATACACGGTACTACCAATTTTGGTGAGAATTTGTAACTTCCCGGCCCATCATAGAAGAAACAAAGACCAACATACAGATTAATTAACACCCTTCACAGTATTACCTCGAAGGTACTGAGAACCCCTTTTCTCTCGTGATTGACGAAGGAAGGAATAAATGTCGCCTCTCCTAGAAACTAGATTTTGTGTTGTCTGTGGGGGAGACGCGAAACCATAGCAATGCCACGATTCACTCAGACGTCTCAGCTGATGCAATTAGTGGGGGATGTTTCGAATTGGGACGGGGATGGTGTGCGCCCGGCCGCATCTTTTCACGAAGGAATCCTCTAATCGCGATACTCTGGAATTCGTTATCACATCTCGGCCTCGAAGAGGTTTCTGAGCTGTCAAACTCGACGTGACGCACGTTGAGTTGTTTTGGGTCCTGAAATTTAGCGTGAGCTTCAGCTCTTACGTTAGGCCTAAGGTGAGAGTTTTGGAAGGGAGTTTTCCCATTTTGTAGAGCGAATCGATGGAGTCTATTTTATATGATTCCTCGTTTTGTATTCGATCGGAAACAAGTTAGGATTTGCTCGAAGATGAGGTGTTGAGGATACAAAGAGCTCAACAAATGCTGGTTTCTAAAAAACGCGGAGCTCTTCCGCTTGCAATACACATAAGAGCTACTGTCAGTCTTATTTTTTTTTTGGATTATAAAGGGCGAATTCAATAAACAAGAGAGTTAATATTATTGAATAATGTCTGCCAAACCAAAGTATGAGAGAAAAACATTTTTTCACCCAAGGTTGAGTTCCCTCTTCGTATCCGCTACGCCCCAATTTTACAGTATGGTCCGAAAATTTGGCTAATCACAAAATGTACAGCAATGATAAATCCGTATTGTTGATCACAAATCTAAAAAAATGTTTCAAAATGTTATACAAAGTTCGTGAATATGAAAGACGTAATGTTATTTTATACAAATTAGCTACTAACATTAAAAGGTGTTGGGCCTTTGAGGACCTCGTACATTTGGATTAGTCTTTATGCAGTTATAGGTTAGTATGGCATACTGGTAAGAGTTATTTACCTTTATGCAACCTTAACCATAATCTTCAGGAACAGAAAAATGTCATCTTATGATTAATGAAATCACTGAGAACTTGTTAGGTACAAATGAACTTTAAAATAAACGCATAAAAAACATGGCTTCGGGATTAGAATGTCATTTTGCTAACAAAGAAATCACTGAGGACATCTTGTTAGGAATGAATGATCGTTTTAAGAGGTACTCGTCACAAGATGTGGCTCTAGAAACAAGAATGTCATCTTACTGACGGTTAAGATACTGAGGACTTCTTAGGAATGAATGATCGTTGGAGGGAGCGTATCAAAAATGTGCCTCCAGGAATAGAATGCCACATTGTTGATTATGTTATCACTGGTCATATCTTGTTGCAAATGGAACTATTAGAATAAACGTATTAGAAAATATGCTGCCAGGCACAGAAGAATGACACATTTGATGAGAATGAAAACACTGGGGAAATCTTATTAGGAATGGAACCGTTGGTGTAAACGAAAATATGCTTCCAGCAACAGAATAATGCCATTTTGATGAATATGAATAACACCTTGTTTAGAAAGAATTTACGTGAACATGAACGCATCAGAAAATATGCCTCCACGAACAGAAGAATACCATTCTGCTGACAACGGAATTACTAATCATCTTGTTCGAAATGAATAACCGTTGAAATGAACGCATCATAAAATATGCCTTCATGTACAGTAGATCGCCGGCAGAAAAACCTAAAGTTGGACCAACATAGGGTCCTAAGGCTGATCATGGACATAAAAATTTAAAATTCCACAAGAAACACTATGCAGCACTATTGCGAACAACGAGTTTTCCATAGAAAGCAAGTCGAGAACTCTGGAATATGAAAGACACTAGACAAGACATCAGCTGAGCGAAAGTGTGAACAGCGTGCCTGGGAAAGTGGCGGAAGGCACACAAAATTGACCTATACGACATGTGAGTGCAACCATCAACTTTTCATGCACCCGGGGCTATTTTCACCGGTACTTTCGGTCTCCGTATAACCGGAATAGCCGATGGTGGGCGGTGGGCGTTTTTGGCGCTGGGCCGAGTGCTGGTACTAGCGCGTCTTTCTAGGAATGGCTCTCAGTTGCGTGGACGATTCTATTTTGGAATGTAGGCAGGTCGGTAGATATTAAACTCGTGGAAAGTAGAGCCTTAACAGTTAGTGCAGATATATATGAACATGCAGATATATATGAACTCAATCAATTGAAGATGAGAGATTTTTACTTCTAAAAGAGGAAAATGAATATTAAGTGGGAAATATTTGAAGATACTGTTAAAAATCGTCGAAATACAAACTTGAAGAAAAAATTTAAGTGTTGCGTGGTGACAGCAGTACAAGAATAACCAACAGAGCTAAGACGGGAGATGCACAAAAACTATTGAGGTTTCCCTCAGTCCGGTCCTGGTAATATTTTAACAAGTAAATAATCAATCATAGCTCACTGTGGATCAAAACAAGTTACGAAAGAATCAAACTGAAGAATCGATTTACTTATCACGAATTAATATCTACCGACCAACCTACGGTCCTGAATAGAATCGTCCACGTAACGAAGAGCCATTCCTAGAAAGACGCGCTAGTGGTCATTTTATTCGGAGGTGCCTGTCTGGGGCTGGCGGGCTGCCGGTAGGCGCCTGGCGATTTGGATTACTTTCCGACGGCTGGTAATTGGTTCGGCCGGTAAGGAAAAGGCTGTATGCTCGCTTGGGAGTAGTGACTCGAGCGGGTAGGGGCAGGCCGCTATCCTTCCGGTCAAGTAGCGGCAGGAACATCCACGAGGTGCCACTTGGTAACTAGGATGGCTGGAGGTTTGCCTCTCCGGACCTACCCATGGCTAATACCTGCTCGCTTACGAATTTAGGCTATCTGGTAGGCGGCAGAAATCTACATAACACAGTGGATGACGGACCCGGTACTACCGTCCACGGGCCAGACATATAGGGTGAGAGAACAGTCTGCTGTCCTGCTGGGCTACTGAGGTTTGGGGCGCCCTCCTAGTAGATGCCCGGAGGTTTTGAGCTTCCTTCCTGTGAGTGACGTACTCGCCACTCAGTGATTAGAACAATCCAGCTCGACTCACGACTGGGGTTGCCATGGCGATGAACTCTGCTGTTTATGATAGCTTATCTCTTGAGGTGAGCATGATGAATCCAGCAGGTGAGCACGACGGCCCCCGTGTTGAATGATAACTGGGAGTTGGTACGGACACCTTATGCTAGGGCGGGGGCCGTGTAGGCTGTCGTGGGACTCCGACCACGCCTCGGATAACCTGGCGCACCTAGCGCGCCTCCCACATGCCCGGTTCTTCGTTTTCTCATACGAGGCTTTCCCTGCTAATCCGGTGAGGGTTTTAAGTAACTCTGTAGAGAGAGACACTGACATGCAGTTAGTGATGCAAAAAACCCGGGAATTTTGGAACAGGGAAATAAACTTGGGAATTTTGGGGCATATATCCGTAACTTTGGGGAACATTGAGGGAACAAACTAAACCGACCATTTTTATAACATCAGTTTTTTAATCAGTAAAGTACATTTATAAGATACTCGAATTATGGATGAAACCATGTTTTAATATGTTGCACACCGATTAAGAGGCTATAGCAGCAACCATGTTTGGAAGAAATTATGGTGAAGAAAAAACAAAAGTTTGGTCTGCAAAATTTAAATTTCTATAACTTATAAAATTAAAGGAATAATTTTTGATAGTTTTTTAATTATTCTCGTAAATCTTCATATTTCCAGTACACAACAATTTAACCTATAAGCAACATCCTTTCCTCTCAATTTTAAAGAAATAATTCCTTTAGAAGGTGTACCAATTGTTTCTGGTTGTACATCAGTTTTCATATTAGATTTTCAACAGTGTATCACCTACTCCTTGATAGAATAACCTAAAAAAAGTGGCATAGGTTCAAACTTTCTGGAACTGATGGAACATCTTCAAGGAGTCTTGCTTCATCTGCATGATTCAAACGTATTTTTTGAAACTTTGCATTTATTCACAGCAAAATTCCAAACAGATTATAATTACAAACCACTTCTAAGTGTTTTGTTACTTGATGTTAAAGTGCAAAAAAAAAGAAACCAAAGCATTAGATTAGTAAATGGTTTAGAAATTCCATTATTGTAAACGATACATGATATGATACATTTATAAATAAGGCATTTTCCATTCTTGAAACATAGGAAATTTTCAATACTAGGGGCTCCCACTCCTTACCACTACCTCCTAGATAATAAAGCCGTCTGTCTAGTTTATGACGTCACCAGCAGAAGGGCAAAAGTCTTACGATCGCAAATCCAGAAAACCTTTGAAAATGAGATGTTCTGCTAAAACAGCAATGTGTATCGGGGTATACAATCGAAGAGTTCTAAACAAAAACAGCACTTGTTAAAGGTTATTAAAACTGAGAAAAATACTCCAAGAAATATCCATTTCCATGGAAAATTACTTTCATTAATGTACAAACTCAGTACTTGGGTACATTGAAAAAGCACAAATTTACATACACAAAATGTACATACAAAGCATACAACAAATTTTTATGCTTAACATTCGAGGCAATTCTATAATTAGACTCTTGAAGCCTATTACAGTTGTGGAATAGATATAATAGCAAATTATTGGTTAATAAAATACAAAAACGTATATAAATATGTACTCAATAGAAAGAATAATTAAGATGCTTTCATTTTTCTTACTGATGCCTAAGTTTAAATATGAATGCTATTGTAGACAAGGCCTCTAACAAAATTCTAACTTTTATTAAACATTTTTATGGTACATCATATAAGAGAAATGACGAACTAACCGAAGATGCATAAATAATAGGAATGAATGTGCCCGAAGGTCTTAGTGAAGAAATTGACTAGGCAATTAAAGAACCAAGAAGAGACTCGTGTGAATTACATTAGACATCCTTAAAGGGAAAGCAGGAGAAAAAATTGAAAATGCACCAACCCTGGATTAAACACAATTTTACCTTTTATCCTGTGTTAATGTTTCGAGTTTTCTTTAATTTGGTAATTTGATCATCTTGTCATTTTTGTACCTGCAGTAGTTTTTCAAAAGTGTATTTGTAGCTGATCGCAAAAGTAACTTCCTAATTTTAGTTGATGAATGCCGCTCGCATGGTGTAATACTTATTTCCTTGGATATCAGTACTTCCTGAGTAGCACACAAAACAAACAGGCGTTGGTTTGATACTTTAAAAATTCACTCTCAAATTCTCTCCCAATTAATTTTTGCAGAACAATAAAATTATGCATTATGACATTTACAGCATCCACAGATGGGTACTTTAATCCACCTCTGTCACAACTATGGATATGCTGAAAACCTGAATGAATAATTAGTGGTTTTTTCAATAACTAAATTGCCACTACAACTTTCACATTTAATACTTTTTACAACTGAATGACAACAATAACCAGCTAAATATATGATTAAAGGAATGTTATCAAAAATTGAATGTATGTCATTATCTGTGACCTCAATATGCGGAATCAATATGGATTAATAAACGCATATAAACACTTTTATACATCAGTATATTTTACAATAGAATCCGCGTATTGTAATTACTTCGACTCCCAGAGTTTGTTAACAATAACCGAGTAATAATATTAACCAAAAAATCTGAAAAGAGCTGTTCTATAGATATTTTTAGTGTACAGATTTTGATTATACAAAAGAGCACATTAGGCTTAGTCAATAAAGTTATGTTTGTAAATTCTTGGATACCATTATAATCTATATATATAATTCTCTTACGTGGCACGCAAAAAAGACGTTATTTGTTTTCGCGTTTTGGCAACATTGTACGATTCTTTGTTTATCTCAAAGCCTCGCGCTTCAATTGAATTTATAGCGTTATCGGATGAAATTTTATTGAAAAAAAAATTAATTTTAGTTGAGCTGTTGCAGTAAATAATAGAAATCAAAGAAAACGGAGGATCTTTTCATAGTCATTTAAAAAAAAGGTCCGTTTCGGGGCAAACTATTATAGTTCAACAAGACGCTTGCATTACAACTTTCGACAACAAACTCAATAAAAAAGCGTGGATGGCTCGAGTACTGGGTAAATGTACACACAACCAACATGCTGGGTTTTCAATTTCCAAATCATAACGCTCACATTTCGAGTCAAAATTTGCTCAAAGTTTCCATTTTAATTCTGATTCCAGAGGTACTGTAAATATCTTTTCTGAAAACAGCATAAAAATTAGATTTGAAAATTATTTTTTTGGAATATCATATTTTGTAAACAATTCCTTCTGCTAGGACACATGTCTTCATTGATGCGAGCGAAGCGAGCATCGGTTCGCGCAGCGAACCAATGAGGATTGCGAAGCAATCCTCTGGGGGTTGGCGAGCGTTAGCGAGCAGGGGGCGGGCCCCCTGGTACGATATATTATTGAACTTGCTGAATAATTGACATAACCAAAGCAGAATAAAACTTGATGATCACAGATGCTGGGCCTTTGGTGATTCAAAAAGAATTTCGTAACCTTACAAATATTTAATTGGTTTTAATTACTTAAAGTATATTAAAAATGAAAACAACATACCTTTTTCTCCCTTTCTTATCAACTGCGAGTGTGAAATTTAATCACGATAATCCTTTTACGAGATTCTCCTTGAGTAAAATTCTTCAATCGTTCTCTACAAAATACACTTTATTCTATCTGACTCCATACATAGAAATTTTTACACGGCTGACTTTATAATCTAGAAGAGGTAGTGCCCCTGCTCGCTTTTGCTCGCCAACCACCAGGAACTGCTTATGCAGTTCCTTTCGGATCGCTCCGCGATCAAAGCTCGATTTGCTTGCTCAACGTGTACTAAACCATTTTAGTCTAGTGGGCGAATAGTGTTTCTGTTTGTGGCAGATTCTTGACAGTATAAATATGCAGAGCCTTCAGTTTTCACCTACGCGTCAACAATGTATTGCTGAAAATGTTTACTACTTTTGTGCAAAATACTGAAACTATTTCGTTGGGTGAGTCTGTATGCATAATATTGTAGTTGAGTGACTCGGGTACGCTTTGCTGTTTTTCTCTCTTCTACATGACCCATTCCAGTGTTCCAACTACACTCGCCCCTTGGAAATAGTAAAGGATAGTTCATTGGATCACATAATTGATTTAGTGGTGAAATGCTTCGGCATGTATCACCAATTGGGTACACATAAATGTCTCGGTTGGCTGAGAGCTCTTCATTATCACCAACAGAAATAGCTGCAACTTCATTGTACAAAGTAGGAGCATTATACCGCCGCATATCCAGATTTTCATCTTCCAAAAATACTATTTTTACAGATGTAGTTGTGTATTCTTGTACCAGTCGGTGCATTTGAAGATAATACTGAGCAAAGGGATTGATCTCTCTTAAGAGGGTCCGGAACACAAAAATCGTCAAATTTTCGAAATTTTTTTTATTATTTTAAGAAATTCTCTGTGTTTTTTTGCTTAAAATGACGTCTAAATCATGTTTCTATCTTAATTAGAACTAGAGATATAATAATTTTTGTGGTGCGTTGTTTTGAAAATCTAACACTCTTGACAGTTGTTGTCGTGGCAACAAGATCTGTCTTTAAAACTTTAAATGTGTTTTTCTCCATGATACATTTTTTCAAGATTTCCTGTATTCAAATTGCTTTAAGTCGAAAACCGATAACGTTTAAGGGTTGAAATTTGGAATATATCTTTTTCAAACATTATACTTTAATTTTGATTCAGCAAATTTAAAACAAATATTTACTTTTAAAAATATGACTTAAAAAAATACCTTAAAATTTTCAAAAAGTTTCATTCAAATAATTTTTTATTTTTTATTAAATTAATATTTTTTAAATTGCCGAATCAAAATTAAAGTTTATACATTTGTGAATAATTTACTGCAAGAATTTTTAAAATTGATCAAGAATATTTTGAGTTTTAGCAATTTAAAATGACTCCTCTTTTTTTCAAAAAACTTTTGGAAAAATTTTGTGTTGTGATTTCGTTTATTAGTTAGATGGGTAATCAGTACAAAAAAATTCAAAATTAATTAATAAAAAAAAATTTCGATGTGTCCCGGACCCCCTTAACATGAAATCAAGCTTTTGAAATACAGGTTGCAAGCCATTTGGATTGTTAGTCAGGCGTTTCTCTGTTGCCTCACTGGCCCGTATCATTCTTTATGTTGGTCATTTGCAGAGAGGAGGGGGGGGGAGTTTGTGGAACTCTTGACCACGTAAACGGTAATAATGTGGTCCAGCTCCTCGTGGTGGCTTAATTTGTGCTCCCATCGAAGCAAATGCTAGAGCAGAGTTGTATTCACGAATTCGCTGGCGATAATTTTTAGCATTTGGAGAATTTCCAGTTAGCAATACTTTCAATAGCTCCAATGCATCAGATAATGCCGGTAGCCGAATATTTCCATCATGGTAACATTTAGTATACTTACTGGCAGCATTGAGCTCTTTCTTCCAATATAGAACCCCACAAAAATCGCACTGTTCGCACATAGTTACACAATCAACATCGTTTCGAATACAAACACGTTCAGCGCGGCGGCGATTAGCGGCTTTGATTCTAATATATCTTCTTAAACTGGATTCCTAAACTGTTCCCTGGCTCCGTTCAGTTTGTCTTTGCTGATTTTTGATAAAATACAGGGTGGTCCCGAATTCATGGTACAAACTTTAATGGTAGGTACAGGACATTGTAACAATGATTTATTGTATAGGAATGTATAGTCGCAAGTGACGCGGTGAGGCGAAAACAGGGGAAATAACGGCCGAAAGGAAAAACAAAGATTTTATTGAAAGCGTTGTTGACAAGTGTCATGTTTACAGTAATTGTTCAAAATTGCGTCCACCAGTATCGATACATGCTTGACAGCGTCGGTGGAGCGATTGGCGTACACGTTCAAAGATGCCTGGTATTTCACGCACACCTGCAGCAGCTACAGATAAGCGAGCGACGAGATCCTCATCTGAGTCAACTGGAGTCTCATAAACAAGATGCTTTAGATGTCCCCATAAAAAGTAATCGAGGCTCGATAAATCGGGAGATCGGGGTGGCCAAGGGACTGGTCCACCACGCCCAATCCATCGAGTACCAAACGTGGCATTCAGGTAATTCCGTACATCAATGCTGAAGTGTGCTGGCGCCCCATCGTGCTGAAACCACATGCGGTTACGAATGGCGATCGGAACATCATGCAGCAGTTGTGGTAACACTTCTTTCAGAAAAATAAGATAGCTTCCGCCAGTGAGCCGCGTGGGTAGTAAGTATGGGCCAATCAAAAAGTCGTTCACAATACCAGCCCACACATTAATACTGAAACGTTGTTGAAACGCATGTCGACGCGTTGCATGTGGATTATCGGTTGCCCACACATGGGAATTGTGCGCATTAAAGACACCCTCGCGTGAAAATGTCGCTTCATCTGTAAATAGCACATAATCTACGAAATCCGGCTGCAACGCACATTGCTGCATCACCCACAGGCAGAAGTTCACGCGGCGAGGATAATCTGCCGGATTCAATGCTTGTACTTTCTGAAAATGGAAGGGGTGTAAGCGATTTTCGTTTAACACTCTGCATACAGTCTGATGACTCACACCTACGTCACGCGCAACAGTTCTTGTGCTTGACTCGGGTCTATCAGCCACAATGTTCAAGATGCTTTCTTCCAGCCTTGGAGTGCGTACAGCTCTTACTCGACCAGCGCCATGTCTGTTGACGTCGAACGCACCTGTTTCACAAAGTTGACGATGTAACCGTTGAAAAATTCTATGATCCGGCATTCGTCGATCAGGATACTCCGCGCGATACATTCGTAACGCAGCTCTGCCGTTACCATTTGCACGGCCGTACATGTAATGCATGTCTGCTTTTTCTGCATACGTAAAGTCACCCATCGTCTACGGCAGCACAATTGTGAATGGCGCTTTTCCCTACTGCGATGCATCATGTTCAACAGCGGCTAGACATCTACTGCCCTCTACCGGCAATGATACCAACCGATCACTCCATTTCTCTTTCCTTTTATTTCCCCTGTTTACGCCTCACCGCGTCACTTGCGACTATACATTCCTATACAATAAATCATTGTTACAATGTCCTGTACCTACCATTAAAGTTTGTACCATGAATTCGGGACCACCCTGTATATGACAGCACGGCTTAAATTTGTTATTTTTCCGAATTTCAAACAGCTGATAACAATGATTTCCTAATTAACAACTGATAACTGTTAAGCTTTTACGGTGCTGCTACAGCCTACGTTTATAGCGGTGGCAACGGCCTGGGAGATTTTTTTTTGGCGCAGTTCTAGTAGCGAGTTACGGTAGGTTAAGGCAACCCATGTATTTACGGTTTTTGTGGTTTCCATGGCAACCTTGACAAACGGAAACAATACATTTTCAATTTGACTATTCTAGAAAATTCTTTCAAAATTCCTTAAAATCATTAGATTTTATTGGTTTGTTTGAAAATTTTTCTTTGATGCCATTGGTTATTTTAATTTAAAAATATCCTTTGATTGCATTGGTCCTTTTAAATTTATGATTTTACCTTCTGGTGATTTGGAAACATTAGGGGTTAAGCTAATTGAAAAATGAAGCATTAATGCTATGTTTTGATGCTTTGTTTAAGATTTTTAAATAGGATGTGTGTGGATCTAAAATGGACGTTATGAATTTATATACAATTGGTAAATGTGTTACATGAAATGACTAGTATTTAAAGCTAGTCACCCGTAATAATTTTCAAAATTTGTTGGGAGGGAGAGGGGGGGGGGGTTCAAGTTTGACTCGCTATCTTATAAATTTAATCAATATGTCCAAAATATATTTGTTTAGTTCACGGGTTGAAATTCTCCCGAAGCCCAAATCCACGTCATTTGAAAGTTTATACCTGAATTAAGACTTCTTACTACCACTAAAAGTGGTGAATGTGAATATCAAATGACTAACATTTGAAAGTCGATCACAATCATTTGCAAGATTTATTGAGGCTCTTCAACTTTGAGCTCGCACTGAGTGTTTTAAATTTTATCAATACAGTATAACCCCGATCATCCGAGTTTCCGCTTTTAACTGAGCTATTAAATATTTCTTGGATTGTTTTTGGTTCTACTTTTTCCATTTTTAAACCTACCGAAAAAAATTCTGAACTTAATAACACAAACACTCAGGAAAACAAAATCCGTGACCGGATAAACGCTGACGAACAACACACAAGAGATTACAGATAAAATGATCGTCAAAAAGCATACTGAATCTAGCGATGATGATGAAAGACAGTGACGATGAAAATCAACATATAAAAATTTCCCATACAGATGGACTAAAAGCTATCGAAAGTGCTATTGAATATATAGAACAACAAGAAGAAGCGACACGAGCAATCCTGTTATCCTTAAAGAAAATGGCGAAACATTGCTGCAGAAAAACGTTAAAGTAACGTAAAACAAAAAACAATTAATTACTTTTTCAAGTAAGAACTTTTTAACTATCGTAACAATATGAATTGCATGTGACGTATCTGAATAACTATTGTATTTATTAAAATATACATTTAAACCTACGCAACTTTTGCTTTAACCCGAGTTTTTCGGTTATCCGAGTTAGTCTTGGACCACATTAACTCGGATAATCGGCACTCTACTGTATTTCCAAATATGTTTTTTATAAGACACTGAACATTTCTTCACTAAAAAACCTCTAGTGGTTGAGCAAAAATTCGCAAATCCAGAATTGCTCAAAGTCTATCAGAAAACAAAGTACTCTAGAAACTGATAACTTGCAAGCAAAAGGGAATGCCTAATAACATTCGATCGTAATGCCGGGAAGAATTTTCCGTTGTCACATTTACCTCTTGACGTATCGATCTCGGGAGCATCCTCAAATCCTGTTTACGATTCCTTCTTCCTCTCCGGAAGTGTGGGAGATATCTCCTTTCCACCTCTCCAACGGGAATGGAAAAACAGGAGATGGGATTATCAGTTCGCGTTATTGTTCAGAATTAGGGCGCAGGAAAATCTACATATTTGTTGCAGAAATAAATCGCACAGGAAAAATAACAACCGCAAGTACATAATATGCGGAATTTGTGTTAAATGCGTCTCAAGTCTTTGACCAAAGCTTATTCTTCCAATGAACACCGAAAAAACTGTAGTAATATTCAGCTTCGCTAGAGCGATGAGTTTTGTTCCTCAAAAATTCAAGTGTTTCCCATCATCCCTTAAGGCGCGTACTCACGAATTAAGTTTAATTGACCGATGATAGTTGATCAACAAAAGTTGAATGAAAACTATATAGAGAACCTTTGTTTAATTTGAGTTGATCAACTTTTTAGTGGATCAAGAAAAGTTTAACCCATTCAAACTTTATAGTTCGTGATGAGTCATTCGCCATCTGCTTTCGAGTTATTTCCACGCAAACGATCTGTCGTGGTTTATTTTATTCGAGAAACAAAACAAAAATGTTTTTCTTTATTCTCTAGGCCAAAATTGTATCTTAGCGATCGTTAAAGAAAAAGTAAAAATTTCAACGAATTTGAAATCTCGAAAATTTTACACCAGTTCGATACCTTAAATGTGATTTAATAAATAATTTTTCAATTGTAACTTTTATATTTTCGCTCATTAAACTGTTGATTAGTTTATATTAAAATGTGTGAACAAAAACGGATTCAAGTCATATTCAACTTTTATTGATCAACTTTAATCGGTCAATCAAACTTGATTCTTGAGAACGAGCCTTTTAGCCGCGTATACATTTGCGAATCGAACCGTTCGTGAGCCTCTAGTTCTCATGATTTGGGCGGTGTTTTGGGCTCCACACGAGTGGCTCGTGACCCGTTCGTGGCGATTCGCTTCCTGTCGGTTTTTCGACGAACACACAGTTGTTCTCTGTTTAGATTTGTAAGGCGTCGTGAGTAGTTCTTTGCTTTTCTTTAGGTTCGCGAGCCTCCAAGCTCCATCGTCATCCTCGGTGGCTGACAAATGACTGCATGGTGTTTCGCAGTTGGTTCCTTCCTTTCCCATGGATCGCTGGAAGTTTGTTGTGAGAATAATTTCAACGAGCGGTTCACGAGCGGTTCGCGAACGGTTCTTTTCGTAAATGAATACGCACCGATAGAAGAAGAACGCAAGAATCACCCAAGTGCTATTTAGAATGATTGGCAACCATCCAAGGGGCCTGATTTCGAAGAGATATTACATCCATCAATATCGGACCACGCTTCATGATGACGAGATATCTAAACATCAAGACATTAATGATTTTTTTTGTGTGATGACTAGATCAGGATATGATCAGTTTTCTTCTAACGACGAGATATCTCGTCCATCAACAACAATTAGGAGGGTTAAAGTTAGGTGTTGAATTTGACAGGAACAACGACGTAGATTTATACTACTATGTCATTGCTAATCGAAATTTTACCGGTTTCAAGATGTGAAGATAGAATAAAAATATCAATAAAATACTTTGTCTACCTAAAAGTACTTCATGGTAGAGTTGGGTTACACTGTTATATATGTAGGAATACTAGACAACGGTAGTTGTCTACTAGTCTGGAAAGAACTCATTATAAGAGCAACGAGACTGGTAGGAGTCAGTTGTATTGTAGTAGGAATGCAAGGCAAGACTGTCACGAGCCATTCACATTCTGGTATTCAGTTACGAGAAAATTAATAGAACAGACACTTTTTCCCCTGGACGCCATTGAGAGCTGACGTATTTTTTCCGAGCAGAGACGACTGCTGCAGATAATGACGGAACTGTTTTAAAATATAACTCAACTGTACATAATAATTGTATATATTTATTCATTAAATGTCAATGTGCTGTAAGATTCGAAGTCTTTAATATAGACCTTACCAAACAGAACAACACGAATCTTACATATATACTACTGCATCGTAATATTAATAAAATCGTAAGTTAATTTTTGTAGTGGTAGCTAAACTCGCGCTACAATATGTTTTAACCCGGCAAAGCCTGAATTAATTTTTTTTTCCAATATCAATTTCTTTCTAGTATATTGTTGATATGATGCGCTATTTATGTAGTAAAAGCTTTTTTTTTTGTTGTAAAATTTCAATAATATTGTCAAAAATGCATGGTACCACAAGGCTTTTAAGGGAGCAAATTGTAAGTAATGCAATTTTTAATTGATACTGACGCAATCGTTTTAAATATATTTTTACCAGTTTATGATATGAAATTAATACAAAAATACAAATGTATGGCATAGAAGAACACCGTTTGATAAATATGTAATAGTAAAAAAAATATCCTAAGAGAAGAAGAGAAAATTTTTACTATCCAGAAAGCACAAGACAAATGGTAATACCAATAATATTACTAATAATACTGGCATTTTTTATGAAATATAATCAATAACTTTATTACATGGTCTATTTACAATGTTATTTTGAGTAAAATTTTATTTTGAAAAAAAATACAAATCCCTATTTTTAACGCACATAATGTGAACTCGACTAGTGTAGTTTACAGCAGCACATCTTGAACCCAACTTCTTTTGAATTTATTTGTAATAGTCTTTTTGATTCTTTTTGCTACTTTTTTTCGTTAGCAGAGTTTGCCAGACCCTCACTCTTCTGAATCTAAATCTAAATAATCTTTTCTGTGGGTTTTTTCGTGAAGTTTCTACATTTACACGTAACTGAAAGACCAGATAAGTTATCTGTAAGTTCTCCTTCATCTTCTTATGCCGAGTCTTCATCTGTGACAATACTGCAACATCAGGAGGTTCAATATAGATATCTTCTAAGTCCGACTCTGAGTTTAATTCATCAAATAGCAGAAGAGCTTTTTCTAGTGTTAAATATTTCTGAAAATGAAACTGTATTTCAAAATAATAAAATATACACATGATTTAAATATGTACATAAAAACTGCCATAAGAAATAATAAGTTCAAAAATATAATCAAAGACACATTTTAATTCCATAACTTCATTTTAACCTACAACTCCCTCCCCGTTTTATACTTTTGGCTTTGTTAAAAAAATTTTTTATGAAATAAGCAAACCCACTATTTTTATGAAATAAGCAGTAGAAAAAAATTTAATTATACACTTTCAAACCATTTTTGTATTTTCTAGATCCAAAATCAATAAAAATCTAAGCATTGACGAAAAGATAGTGTAAAAGCCTTGTGGTACCATACGGTACCAGTAACATTCCAATACAAAAAAGATGTATATGATATTATTATATTTTTTTGAAACACTGTTAACTTAATATCTAGACATAAACGATAAATATTGTACCAAACTTTCATTTTTACATGTATCAGTTCAGAGAGAATGATTGTACTTACTTTTTCGATGTGTCACTTTGTCATAGCACAAAAATGTTCTTGTTTCTCCCGCTCAAAGTAGAAAACTGACGTGTTGTTCACTTAAATTATTACTTAGACAGGATTTTTCACTCTCTTGTGTAGTGCCATCTACTAACAAATAAACAAAATATTTGCATTATAACGAATAAAAGTGTAATATTTTAAACCTTTATTTCTGATACCATATGGTACCGCTAGGCCTTCCCGGGTTAAAAATAATTACAAATAAACTTAACAATGTTTTGTATAGGTAGTTACTTTGTGTTGAACATCTTATTTCAAGTTTTATGAAGAAAACTCAACTTTTAAATTACGAGTGAAAATACAAAATTCATCGGCATGAGTTCCATCATTTAAAAGTAACATAAATATAATATTACGAACCCCACTTCTGTTGTCAATCCATATATGTTGAAATTTATATTAATCATCAACCGTATTCTTATTTTTCGTTTTCTGACTAGCGTCACTGGTTATTCGGAACTGCGAATTGTATGATTTTTTTCATTGAATTGCTTTGAT
Source organism: Metellina segmentata (assembly GCA_947359465.1). Lineage (NCBI taxonomy): Eukaryota > Metazoa > Arthropoda > Arachnida > Araneae > Tetragnathidae > Metellina > Metellina segmentata. The sequence goes on from OX375879.1 coordinate 103,927,730, forward strand.
TCTTCTATAAAGCTAAGGTAGAAAGGTTTTACTTTAAATCTAAATGTAGAGGGCACTATTGTTTTGGAAACTACTTTTGTAACTAGGTAATTTTTGGTAGATTTTAATTAGTGTTGTACTAGAGCAACACAACGGGCTATTGACAGCGGTCCGGGATCAATCCCCTAATGTAAGGGAAAGATACAAGGACAACACAACGTAATTTGAACCGCAGTCAGATTACGAGGCAACACCTGAGCTGGCACCCAACTCTCCAAACGTCCGCACCAACCCAGCGTGAGAACTTTCGGTCACGACAGATTTAAAGTGCACCAGCCGCCTCTTCACCATACGCTTACAAACGTCCTTGCAATGACCCGGATTTGAACCAGGGACCTTCGGATCTTTCGTAACCAGGAGGAGGTGCCTACTTAATCAATGACCGCTTGTCGCTATTTGTATCAGCCCAATCAATCTCTTTAATACGAATACAAAAATTTTAAGACTGCGATTCATTCTATGAAATTCTTTGACGAAGTGCTGAAATCATATTCGTAAAACAACCCGTCACTTGACGTCACGTTTGGGAATACGCACAGAAAGTACGTGTTGCCATAGGAACGCTAACGTCACCTACATTTAATTAGACAGGGATGTTTAATTTGTCATTTGCGTGTTTATTAATTTATAAGTAAGACTTTTGTTAACTGTCAAAAAAATTAATAAGAACAATTAACAAATCTGTTATTTTCAAATTGAATAATATAAAAGAAAATAATATTTACAACAATTTGACATAGGTACTACTAACTATACGTATAATTAGGTAGGTACATTAATAGGTAGGTATTGACTATTTTTAATTAGGTAGGTATTAATTATTTATCAACTTATGCGAGGTAACACAACAAACTTATTTTTTATTTACTTAAAATCAAAAATATTGGGGCCTATAATTATTATATGCCCCAATTTTTGTTATTTGCAGTTTGTAAAAAAGAAGTTTGTTAACTTTCTCCACCTTAAGCCGGCTTCTTTTTTCACTAACTATACCGCTAGTTAGGGAAAAAACTCTTTCTGATTGCACAGATGTCGCCATCACTGACAAATAAATGCACGGTTATTATTCTTAATTTTTACTATGGTGCTTTTGTCATTCAATAACAAAACATCGACAGCATAAAACATCGATGACAAATAAACATCGGCTCCAATAAATCGATGGTATATACATCAATGTTCTTACAAAACATCGACATTAATAACGCATCCCTACTTTTTAGACCCTTCTACCTTGGCCACTTTGGTCTAAAAGTATGTTCAATTTACTGATTGTAAAAATTATGCTACTTGGTTATATTTTTTTATTTTTATAATGGTATTTTTTTCATTTAAAAATAAAACATCGACAAGTATAAACATAGATGTTAAAAAACATCGGCTCTAATGCATCGATGTTTTGAAAACCTAGACTGACGTTTTTGGCCCGCTGTGTTTTTTCTGTGCAACGTTGTTGTTGTTGTTTCTTATGCCTACACTGGCAGACCAGAGGACTGTGCAACGTTAATTAAACTATCTACCATTCAATAGACATTTGATATATTATGAAGGTCCAGTTTACGATATTAAAAAATAATTTTTATTTCGGGGTCAGAGTTGAAAACAGCTTTACAGGCTGATTATAGTAAAAGAACCGACATGTATGTATTTGCAACATTGGAATTTGTCTACAAATTTTGTATAATTAACAGAGCGGGAACAAAAAATCGGAGAAAGCAGTTCCAAAGTTCTATAAATATAAGGGTCCCACAAATGAAAGTGGTACTGTTGTGATTGTGCCATCGTTTTAAGATACAGAAGACTACGCCCGCCTTTGTAGAAGGCGCTGAGTGCTGGGAATGCATGCCATATCGTCAGATTACGACCGATGCTTGTGTGATAGTGTAGGAGCATGATCAATGGTATCGTTCGTATCACGGATGCCTCCAAACGTTATCAACTTGTAGTCGTGCAATTTTCAACGGCGGAAAATGTTATGCGTTACCACGACATGGGGAACCGTTTACTTTTTCGGATTATTGCCGCTGATAAAACGTGGTATCACTTTCATCCGGCCACCAAACGCATGAGCATTAGGGTGTGCCGAAAAACACTTTTTTTCGAAATCGCTATTCTAATAGTGCGGAAAGGGTTCTCTCTGGGTTCAATAAACACGGTGTAAAATATTTTTTTGATTGGATAATATCTTCTGCCCCCGCATCGCACTTGAATTTTGGAAATTTGGGTAAAAATTGGCAATTTTTATTCGGCATAGGAAATATAATTATTTTTAATATTGCTATTCTAATAGTGCGGAAGAGGTGCCCATTGGGTTTAATAAGAAAGGTATAAAATATTTTTTCGATCGAATAATATCTTCTGTTCTCACATCGCAATTGAAATTTTGCTATTTTTGAAGAAAAGTACACTTTATTCGTCTTTTTATGCTCTTTGTAAGTTGAGTGACTTCCCTGACAGGAAGTGAAAGGAGGGTTGGGGGGTTCACAGTTCACATTCCTCTGCCGATATATCTGAAGTAGATTTAAATCTGGACAGTTACAAACTATCGACAGCGAACCATTTAATCTCTCTTATTGATCGTAAGAACAAACAATTATATATAACTAACTCCGTTTGTATCAAAATCATCACAAATGCAACTTGGACTCCCTTCAACTGCTATGGTTGCCAACAAGTTTGGAGTCTCGTACGGACTGGGCTGTGGCTTCAATTTCTTCAAGTGTTCTTCACGATGCCGGACTCATAACTAGAAACAACTCAGATTTGGTGGTTGACAAAAACAAGCTGCGAAGGGAAAGGCTAAAGTTAGAAAAGATTTAAAATTATTTCGTTTTAAAGCGAAGCTCTGGCATTACCGTTGAAGGGGCTGTATTTCGATGGTCGTAAAGATTCTACATTGATAGAGGAGAGAGTAGATACTAAAAGATACACGAGAAAAGCAAAAGAGGAACATTTATCTCTTATTGAAGAATCGGGTTCACGTTACATTACTCATTTGAGTCCATCATTTGGCACCGCAAAACAGATTTTCGCGACTACTATCGGATATTTTGAAGGGATCACAAGAGATCTTTCGCAGCTTCTGGCAATTGACTGTGACTGCACATCTGTTAATACCGGATAGAAATCCGGTGTAATTCGGTTTTTGGAATTGAAACTTGGTAAACTTCTGCAGTGGGTAACATGTTTCCTGCATTTTAATGAACTAACTCTGAGGCATCTGTTTGAAACGTTGGATGCGCTAACAAATGGTCCAAAATCATATTTTGGTAATATTGTGAAGGCGCTCCTTACATGTGAAACTTTGCAGTGACAACTTTCGAAATTATTGACGGCGAGTTACCAACTGATAGACGTGACTTAAGTAAGGATCAAATGTACTTACTAGAAATATATCAAGCGGTGCGATTGGGTAAGTGTTCTGATGAACTGGCTAGACGCAGTCCTGGTCCATTATCACATTTACGCTGGCTAACAACAGCGAACAGAGTTCTAAGTATGTTAGTTCTCCAGATCCTTCTTTGAAGTTGAAACAAATCGCTGAGTTTGTTATGAAAGTTTACACTCCAAACTGGTTTAATATAAAATATAAACATTGGCTGAAAGATGAAGCTAACTAAGCATGTGTGGAATACTATTTCTAGATCAAGGTATTTATCTCAAGACCTCGCCGACCAACCGGTTAAGGTATTGGCCTCTGGATCGGAAATTTCCCGGTTCGAATCCGGGTCAGGGCATGGATCTAATTGTGCTGTCCTTTGTTAGGGACATTGATGGTCCTCCCACTGAGTGCTCCTTCACAAGTTGCCGTCACTTCGGGCCTTGTAGTGACCAATGATTTCGTTCATATGTGCCCGCCATTGAATAAAAAAAATCTCAAGACCTCAATGGCGTCGTTGATGGAGTAATGTGTAGAAATTCGTTCTTTGCTCTTGTCTGAGTATGTTGAACGATGGAAGACCGCACATCAAAGAACTTGCTGCACGACGTATAATTAAGTATAGAGAGTCATCTTCTAATGTAAAGTCAGTACATGTATTTATCCCACCAAAACTGAATTTTTGTAGCTGCTGACTATACGGAATTGATTGACTGGTCACCAATTACTATTACTTCTCCACCAATCCTCCGTGATATATCCACTGCTGTATTTAGTTCCATTGTTCGTGATAAGAAAAATCCTGAATGGGACTTTGTTCACTTCCCATGTCACACACACAGGCAGTTGAACGGTGTGCCAAGTTAGTGACAGAAGCATCCGCTAAGGTTTATGGATATCAATGTAGAGACGGGTTCATTAGATCCACATTCTTTTCCCGCTTTATTATGCCTGAATTCGACCCTATGGCTGATTTCAAGCCTCTTCTAGCTGATAAAGTAAACTTTTGGTATTGGCATGTCATAACATTTCTATGGTTACAATATTCTTAACAAATATTATATTAATATATTGCGAATCAGCTATTATTTAATAATTTTCAGGCAATATAATCAAATGTAAAATACAATACAGCAATAAACAGTACTTGTACCCATCTATTTTTCGTGTTTGATTTACTTCTATAACACATAAAAAAGTGCAATTTTCTTCAAAAACTGCAAACTTTCATTTGCGATTCGAGAACAGAAGATATTATTCGATCGAAAAAATATTTGACACCTTTCTTATTGAACCCAGTGGTCATCTCTTCCGCACTATTAGAATAGCAATATGGAAAATAATTATATTTCCTACGCCGAGTAAATATTGCCAATTTTTACCCAAATTTCTAAAATTCAAGTGCGATGCGCGGGCAGAAGATGTTATCCAATCAAAAAAATATTTTACACCGTGTTTATTGAACCTCCAGAGAGAACCCTTTCCGCACTATTAGAATAACGATTTCGAAAAAAAGTGTTTTTCGGCCCACCCTAATGAGCATGGAATGGCGACACCCTTCATACCCGCCACCAAAGAATGCTCTGAAACATCCCCCTACAGCCCTGACCTCTCACTTTGTGACTACCATGTCTTTGGTCACTAGAGCGTCTTTTTAGTAATGGCTCTTCGTTACGTGGACGATTCTATTTAGGACCGTAGGGAGGTCGGTAGATATTAAACTCGTGATAAGTGAATCGATTCTTCAGTTTGATTCTTTCGTAACTTGTTTTGATCATTTGATCTACAGTGAGCTATGATTATTTACTTGTCTGGTAGTCTTTTTTTGTGTGTCTTCTATGATTTTTTGAAGCAGATTGATGGAAGGGTACTTATACTTTAAAGAGCTTCTTTTCGTGAAGCAACGATGGCCTAATGGCTAAAGTCACCCTCCTTCAGATTAGCGTCCGCAGCGGAGGATGACTTCCCGAGTTCGAACCCAGCTGGCAGGAAAATTTTTAGATCCTCCAAATTATTTAAAAAAAATTCCAATTTAATTCCTTTTCATTCAAATTTACTTTTCCTAATTTTTAATACCCTTTTCATATTTTTCCAAGCTTCCGTTGATTTTACATAAATAATCTAAGAACCACTCCTGAACTCACTACCAGCTGATATTTTTCCGCCCCTCTGCCGTCCCCTTTGCTTTAGGATGATGGTGTCGTATCCACCGCTGGCTTAGGACCATTCTGATGTAACAAAAAGCATACATAAAACACTAACTTATATAATTATTAACTTATATAATAAAAGGATACAATTTTCGGCCCCCACCTCTACCCACCCATAGCCATGGATCTGAAAAGAAAAGAAGAAAGCAGAAAGGAAGAGATAAATCGCCAACAACTATAAACCTTGATGACATACGTATCTAGGTCATGTGATCCGATTAGCCGATCAAGTTGGACTTGCGTAAAGTACTATCATGGGATTGAGGCGCCTGTCCTCCCCACGGTCGTAAATAGAATCGTCCACGTAACGAAGAGCCATTACTAGAAAGACGCGCTAGTGTCTTTGGTCCGCTCAAGAAAGCTCTGAAGGAACAGAGACTTTCCGATAGTGATGTTCAATCTACCGTTCAAAAATGGTTCGGCTACCAACCCCGGAGTTTCTTCACCCAGGGTATCCATTATCTCGTTGACCGCTGGGACACTTGTTTCAACCTCCAAGGCAACCATGTCTAGCCTATATGTTCCGTATCTATTACTTTTTATTTTATATACTGAAAAAAACCTTTAAAATCTCTGAAAACTAAGACACGATTGTCGTTAGGTAAGTATGGTAATTAACATAACACTGGAGCTAAACATCGGGCCACTGGTGAAGGTCCGGGGGATTAAACCCGAGAGGAAAGACTTGAGGACAACTCCTCATAATTTTGAACCACGGTCACGGTTCTGAAAAGGTCACACCTGAGCTGGCTCCCCAGTCACGATTGACGGTTATAATGTCTTGATACCTACCATGTCTCCTCAGAAGCAAAACTAGATGCTGGACCTTTTTCTTGTAAACCATCGCATATTATGTGGCTTAATGATACTCGGAGCTTTTTTCGGGCCTTTTTTTTTTGTTTCGGAACCTTTTAATTCATCATTAATTTTGATCTGTAAATTTTTTACATGCTGGTTAACTCAATTTTGTGAACGATACTGTGTGATCGTACTACATCGTTCATGCGATTGACAGTAACCGCATTTCTATTAGTAACCTCGAAAAAATGAACCAATATGACTCCAAATTGCTAAATTGTCATTTTTGCATTAACTAGAATATAATAAAAAAAATTTGTTTGAAAATAATTTATTTTAAAAGCCGAGTAATTTATTTTTTTCCGAAGCCAAATGGTACCCAAAAAAAAGACCGAATTTTAATAAGTCACAAGAAATGCGATGGTTTATGGTAAGAAAAATGTCCAATTATCTGTAATTTTACTTCTGGGGAGAGGAACATGCTAATAAAAGCTAATAATAAGCTAATAACATGCTAATAATAAGCTAATAAAACCGTCAACCGTGTCTTACTTTTCAGCGGTTTTAGGAATCAATATGCCATTTCAAAAATGAAATAAACAAAGCTTTCAGTACATTCCTGGCCGAGTTCCTAATTAAGGTGATTTAATTTTTTCCTTTCTATATATTGACATTCCATTTGAAAGTTAAACTTCAAATCTTCTTTCTCTGGATTTCCTGTTCACCGCTCGAATAAAAATACAAACCTTGAAAATAAATCGCAGTTATGTAGGCATGCCGGTTCTATTATTGGAATGAGCTTGTTAAGTTGTTCTCAACTAGGCTTTGAATTGAATTTTCAAATTCGCCAATAAAAGAAAAACAAAGAATGAATTCAAAATTAATAAATATTTTGGTCAACGCCAGTTAGATTAAACATAAAAATTGTGATAAACTACATTCTAATATGTCCCCTATTTGTATCGTGCAAGAGAAATCAGGGAGCAAAAGTAAAATCCTCGTATTTCTTCTGGTTTGTGTTTGAAAACACTGAAAATCCTTCTCACTGTCTGGCTGAGGCAAGGTGTCATTAGGTTATTTTTTATTTTGAATTAGAGGGGAGGTGTGTGATCAGAAACGTAAACAATGCACGTTTCCATAATTGATGCCCTTGGAGCAGATCTGATTTCGTCTTTATCGTTTATCGTTTTATGTTGGATCCGACAGCAGTGATTGTGTGTGTGTGTGTGTGTGCTTGTGGGAGCGAATCAAATAATACAGTTTCATACTTGATTTTGCGTATGTCAGCTCTATCGCTTCGAGTCTCAACTAAGATAATTCCGTGTGAGACGCCCCAGAGATGTAGATGTCCAACATGATGTAATAACTTTACGCTAGGTGGCTCTACTAGTTCCATGAATGTTTCAGTTAGATGTTGTTTGGTGTGCTGTGAAAGTTTTGTTACCTCACCTTTAGTTTTCTGCTATCACAATGGCATTTTAATTAGGTACCATGTTTTTTCTACTCCATTATAAGATTGATGTTGTTGTGTAAGGCTGGCACTAGATAATTTGAATGATTTTTTTTTATGTAAGCATAAAAACCTGTAGTCAAGAGTTTATCTGTCGACTTTAGGCAGTTTTCCGCCATCTTTGTTGTTTTGTACTTTGGACAGTTGCCGAGGAATCTCTCCCATACCAAAAGGATAGACGCCCCCAAATATATTTGGGAGAGATGCTTCACATACAATTTCAAGGAAAGATGCCATGCATCCCACGTAAATTGTTATGATTTACTGGACATTGCTGACAAGAATCAGATTATAATTGTATGCCTGCCAAGACATACAACACAAACTCTTCAGCCTCTTGACAGGTTTTTTTTTAAGCCATTAAAACACTTCTTTAAAGTTGAAGCACGAAAATGGATTATTCATCAACCAGGAAGAAAAATTGGAAGAATCTAAGCTTCAGAATTGATTGGTAGAGCGTGGGAAAGGGCAGCATCTGTCGACACTGCTATCAATGGTTTTCGGGAGACGGGAATTTTTCCTTTAAATCAAGCAGCGATTCCGAACCACTTCTTTGCCATCAATGAAAAAATGAACAAGACGGATGAAATGTTTCTAAATTGTTCGCAATCATCAGGTTTTTGTGCTCAACAGACAATAACCCCGACAAAATTATTGCATCAGATTTCGTCTGTACCCAGGCTAGAAGAAAGACATGAAAGAGAAAGAGAGAGTCGTTTAAGACACGAAAACCCAAGAACACATACAAGAAAAACAGTTAAAATCCGTCAACAAACGTAACAAGGTATCAAAAAAACGGAGGGACAACAAATGGGATCATACATGCAACTGCCTCGAACGTGTGGATAACTATTATTCTACAAAATAATTGGTAGATTGGATTGAATGTGTTAAGTGTACTAAATGTTTACATGAATCATGTACAATATACGGGGAACTGTGCAATATTTCCGGGAAAGCAAAAATTAGAGAGTACAAAAAGAAAACTCTTAATTGAATATTTTCGAAATATTTTGCAATACTTTAATTGCGTAATAATCTTTTAATACTTTTCAAGCTAAGAATTTTGTAACTTTCTAGAAAACTGATTTTTCAATAGTTTTAATGTGTCTTACTACATATTGTTTGTTTTAATTTAAATGTGTTTTATTAAAAACGTTTTACATCTTGTCTATGGTTGTAAAACATTTTAATACTTTATAAATTAATACTTAGGTGGTATATTCTTAAAATTACTTACTTTTAATATGTTGTATACATTTAAAACCTTTTATGCTTTAAAAACAACTGATTTTTACAAATAGGGCATCTCTTTCATGTAAGTGAGGCTTCTCACCCGGAACTTGGAAGAGATGATCAAATTTAGTTCTGTCACAGTTTTTTTTTTCTATAAAAAATTTACAATATTATACAAAACAACTATTCAGTATTGATGAGCAATAACTATTATGTATTCCCACAAATTTTCGTTTCGATTGTTTATACCTATTTTATTTTATAACGTCTTTTCCTTAAATGGCGCACCTGTCCCGGAATTACCTTACCCTTGTACTGAAGGACTCCTCCGAGGTAGTCTGCCTTCTTACCGACACCATATTGCAAACCTGAATAAGGAGGACGCTGAGGCAGGATTGACGTGCATCGTGTCGTAGAGATCAGAGATCCCAACATTTTATTCGCAGTAATTTGCAATAAAAATCTAATTTGTGGTGTGAACAATGTTCATTGGTATGGTTTCAAAAAGAACTGATTATAACGCATACCGTTCGAGCGTCAACCGAAGTTAGGGAAAAGATTATGGTGTTTTGCATTTAAATTCACAATGGTGCAATATGATAGTCTATTGGAGACGTTCAGGGATCAATCTCTACAGGAAAAGATCCGATGGCAACACCACGTAATTTTGAAGCACGGTCAGATGACGAGATAACACCTGAGCTGGCATCCCCACCTCTGCAAACTTCCACACCACGCTAACCTGAGGACATTTGAGGGCAGGACAGTTTTATCGTGCACCAGCTTCCTTTGTACAGATGGTCTTTGGTTGGATTCGAACTCGCAACTCTCCGGTTGCTAATCCGTTACTTTCCAACAGTGTTACCGCATCCCAACATTAAGATAATACATCGAGACATACAAAGAATGAATTTGCAGTCGAGGTATTATTTGTATTTCAAAGCATGCTTCTATCCCATGCGGCTTATCAATTTCAGATAATACACTAGAAAGGGAAAATCGACTTGCCTTTTCCGTTCTTTGTTGCCTGCTCACCCTTTTATTTTCTTTTTAATGTCCGAACACTGACCCCTTGGACACTTTGAAGGGGTGAACTGACGGTTGTTTGTGAAGGTGCACCCAGTGAGCAAGCTAAAGTAGCTCCAAACAGGGACGTCACCGACATTCATGGTCTTACAAACTGAGGTATGAACCTTGGAAGTAGTTGCAGTTAATGTATGTACAGTTACCGCTATATACCAGTTTAGCGGCTTGACCACGTCAATCATATTTCTTTAAAAAAAAGTTATATTTCAAATAAAATAAAATAAATTACTTCATTGTCCCAAGTGTAGTGGAAGACGTTCTTCGAGAAACAAACCTATCTCTTACTGGAAAAGTTCATATTTAATATCATACGTTCACGGACAACTAGATAGGAGTTAATTTCGCGCCTTAAATAAACAAAAAGAATTCTCTTTCGAAACAATCTTTCAAAAAGTATTATTTTTATCCGCAAAAGATGGAAAGTTTCTTTTTAGAATTCAATACTCGTATGGTTATTTCACTAACCACGTAATTGTCATGCAGACCGCCCGAGAAAATGTGCCAACATTTCACAGGGGGTTTACCTAACTTTTCGTAACGTGGTCAGCGATTTTATGGATTTTCCGTCACTTTCTCACTTGGCACGTCGAATGCCCAGGGGGGTCGGCCTACTTTGGTTCGATTCGCGCCGCTTCCAACCATTCATAAACTCGCATTAAAGCCGGAACTCTGCTCTTTGGTCCAGGAAAAGTGAATGAAATTTCGTCCTCATTAGTTGCCTGTCAATTAACGTCTGTAAGTATTCCATCGGTACCAACCGACATTAAAATTTCGACAGCGGTATAATTTATTTCTTGAGTTGCTCTTGGTGTGATAGCGTAGGAAACGAAAATACGACAGTGAAAATTATGTTAATCTCAAATCATTTATTAATATATATATCTTCCGAATCCAAATATGCCAACACCACTTCATCCTCTTGAAATATTCTTAAAATTCCCCTTTGGTTGACTTATATTTATATGTATTAACCATGAAGGAATGGTCAAATTTAAAGGAAATTTACGGGAAATGTAAGGCAGAGGATATGGCTAATAGCAATGCAGAGTGAATGCGCATGCATGGGCTTAGCAGAGCAATCTGAATGATCGTGAAAGACGTATAAATTGTATAAATAGAGAGAGAGAGAGCCAGAAAAACTAAATTCAATCAACAAAAGTTCTGAAAACCATAAATCAGTTCAAAAATGAAAGTAGAAACACCCGGAAACAGAGTGCCTTCGACCCAGGTGCTTCAATACCATCTATAAAAGTCGAAAATATTGTACCGTTGTCAGCGTGCTGAAAACTGTTCACTATGCATCGTCAACGTCAAAGGGCAATAGGAAACCGCACAGTTTGAACGGGGACGCATAATAGGCCCGTGGGATGGAGGATTCTCATGCCAGGATATTAATGCCCCCTTGGAACATAATGCCTCGACATTGATACAAGTGTCAGCACTGGACTAAAGATAACCGAAAGAGTCGAAAATCCGGCAGTGAATGACGAAATGTGACCCAGAAATGTAAAATTTCTACTTCACAGAATGATTGATACCTCATCCGTATAGCAAGGACGAACCGTAGAGCTTCTGGAGAGTTAGCACAGCATTGGAACTTTGCTGCCGGTGTGGTATTGTCTGCTTCAACGATCCGTCAACCATGTCTGCTGCCCAGAGAACGGTATGTAAGAATTGTGGAGGATATTCCTGAACACGATCCAACGACGCCTTAGGCTACAATGGGAGCATGAGTACAGACAGTGACGTCCGGATTGGCACCAGGTTGTGTTTTCTGACGAGTTCTGTTTAACCTGGACTGAAAGGATGACGGCAAAAGTTACCACAATACCGTTAGACGATACTGTGGGAACTGTTAGACGAGATTGTGTGGTAACCGTTTACGCCAATTGATGTCATATTCATAATACGTGACAGAAACACGTATGATCGCCCAAATACGACCGCCACTTTTGTTTAACTCGATAGAAATTAGGGATGCGACATCGATGTCGATGTTTTCAAAACATCGATGTTTTTAAAAAAAACATCGATGTATTTAACATTGATGTATTGGGGTCGATGTTTTAGTAACATCGATGTTTATACGTGTCGATGTTTTTACGCTGTCGATGTTTTATTTTGAAATGAAAAAAGTACCGTTATAAAAATTTTAAAAATAATCAAGTAGCATAACTTTCATTATCAGCAAATTGAACATACTTTTAGACCAAAGTGACCAAGGGTGAAGGGTCTGAAAAGTAGGGATGCAACATCGATGTCGATGTTTTCAAAACATTGATGTTTTATAATAAAACATCGATGTATTGGAGCCGATGTCGCATCACTAGTTTTAATAAATGGGGAAACAAGTTTAAAAACACTTAATTTTAACAACATCGATGGTTTGGGGGCGATGTATTATCAACATCGATGTTTTAATTTTGAACATCGATGTCTCAAAACATCGATGTTTTGTTGTCGATGTCGCATCAATAGTTGCTAAACCCAGTTTTTAAGAAATGGGGGGAAAGTTTGAATACACTGAATTTTAAAAACATCGATAGTTTGGGGGCGATGCATTATCAATATCTATGTTTTAATTTTGAACATCGATGTTGCATCACTAGGGGCTAAACCAATTTTAAGAAATGTGGGGAAAAGTTTAAATACACTGAATTTTAAAAACATCGATGTTTTGCTGTCGATGCAGCATCACAAGTTGCTAAACCAGTTTTATTAAATGGGGGAAAAAGTTTAAATACACTGAATTTTAAAAACATCGATGTTTTTGTTTCGATGTATTATCAACATCGATGTTTTAATTTTGAACATCGATGTTTTGCTGTCGATGTCGCATCCCTAATAGAAATCTCTCATAGTGGTCACAGTAATTGTCTACCAACTAGAATGTAATTGGGTTTAATTCAGGTTAGTAGATACCTTGATTTTGGTGATAAACACAAAATTGGTGACTGAACTGTATTGCCTCACTTCTCAATTCAATCGAATTTTAGTATTCTAGTGATTGAATTTACAAAAGAACTTTCTCTCTTCATAAATAAATTCGTATAAGGTCATCTAAATTAAGTATATTCTAAATTCCTTCATGTAAAGTGATCTAAGAAATCCCCGATCTATGCCGGGATCTAAATAAATTCATATAAGGTATTCACATAATAGGTGATATAAATAATTTAAATAAATTCTAATAATATATATATGATCTAAATAAACTATCTAAATAAATCCACTAATAAGATGATCGCAATATATGATCTAAATAAACTATCTAAATAAATCCACTAATAAGATGATCGCAATATATGATCTAAATAAACTGTCATAAGCCGATAGGCCGCCTCATAAATTGTTTTCCAAAAAAAAACCTCTTTTTTTTATATTTATAAATAGTGAGATTCAACGGGCTTGGACAGGCCACGGTAGCCCAGTTGGAAGGGTAATAGACAAACAACCGGAAGGTTGCGAGTTCGAATCCAACTCCAAACCATCTTGCACAAAAGGGGGCTGGTGCATATTATATCTGTCATGACCTCAAATATTCTTACGTTGGCGCGGTGTGGAAGTTTGAAGAGTGGGGTGCCAACTCAGGTGTGACCATCATCTGAATGGTGTTCAAAATTACGTGGTGTCCTCGGATCTTTCAATTCGGATTTCATCCCGGACCGTAGCCAATAGCCCGTTGTTTTGCTCCATTGCGACGTTCATTATAAACTTATCCACCAAGGGTTTGGTATTTTTAGTTAACGTCTTACTAGAGCAACACAACGGACTACTGACGAAGGTCTGAGATCAATTCCAAAAGGAAAGATCCCAGGACAACACCATTTATGGTGCTGTCCTGGACACAACCATGGTCAGATGACGAACCAAGGGGCTTGGACATGGTAAACAATTCGAAGCAAGACAAGTTACCTGAAAGCAAAACGATTGCTTGATTTTACATCGATCTGTCATTATCTCTGACACGTAACAAAAGAAAAAATCGATAGCTCCTCATTACTAAAGATGACAAGCACCCCTTCGACAACCCCTTCCATCCCAGATTCAACTCCAGAAGTCCTCCTTTCCCTCTGCTCATCATTCTCAGGGGCCGAAGACGTCGGGTGGTGCGTCTGATAGTAGCATCGAGTCTCTCCGAGGCAGCAGAAGAAGGGGGTGTCGCCGCAGCGCGGTCGAGATGTTGTTCTGTTTCCTGCGCAACACCCCTTAGACAGCGCTGGTTCCCCTGCGCCGGTGCTTCCTTCTCTCAATGATGCCGCGGGGTTGTCAGGATTGGCGATGCGTTGCTCGGTTTGGGCGAAGGGATTTTCGGACAACGATAGTTTACCTATTTCAAACTGCAAAACAGATGTGGGCGAATTACGGCAAGGGGATTGTTGTCCTTTATAGCTTTACTGACTAACCCGGCGCTGCTCGGGTTTAAAACATGATCGCGACATTTCCCTGAGTTAACACAAATGCACAAAGCCTGTAGAACGTGTTTCCTTGTCCGTGTCCATTTATGGCAGGAAAACAAACTTTAGATTTTAAAATTAGGGGACCGAAGGGCACTTTTAGGATTACCAGTGTGCTAATTTTCATGGCTACAGATTGGTCTGAAGACAGGAACGAAATAGCTTATGTTTTCCGCAGTGTTCTAAAGTATAAGTGTACCAAATTTGGTGCAGATTGGCCAAACGGTGTAGATTTGTATGTATAACATGCACTAGCCTACATTAATGGACTGGACAGCAAAATGTGATGGTATAAGAGAAACAATACATGTTTCAATAGGGGATGGTCCTAAATCCTAAGCTAAATCTGACTTAAGCGTGGGCTAAAACTTGAAGTGGCTATACAAGGACCACATGAATGGGGATGCACTTTCTATCCTCTTCTCTCCTCTATGATCATACCAGAAAATAGCAGGGCTACTACAGGCGACTTTTAGTTACTACTAGCTGAATAACCCGGCATTGATCTGGTTTCGAATATGACCACGACAGCTAAAATATGATAAGGATATTTCCTAGTGTTAACTTAAATGGTTCGATTCCCGACTAAGGCTACAGCCCTAGGGCTGGTTGTATGTGATGTCCGAGGAGGAAGTCAGACTCCCGCTCAAGTGGTTCCTCACCAAAAAGTGGATAGCTGCACCCCCCTATGTCTTTACCAGTGATTAATTTATATGTTTGTAAAATAATAAAACCTGTATTCTTCTTCTGTGTCTGTCCTACTCTTCAGATCACTGGGCCTGATAACGTGTTTCACAGTTCAGGAGACACACGTCAACAACAACACAAACCATGTAGAACGTGTTTCCTTATCCATATCAATTTTTTGCAGAAAAACAAACTTTAGATTTTAAAATTGGGGCTTCGAGGGGGCACTTTTAAAACTACCTGTGTGCCAATTTTCATGGCTATTAATTGGTCTGAAGATAAAAGAAATAGCCCATGTTTTACGCAGTGTTCTAAAGTACCATATGTGTACAAAATTTGGTGTGGATTGGTCAAACGGTGTGGATTTTTATTGAGAATACACACACACACAAACTCACTTTCTTTTTCATAAGATATATAGATGTGTGCGGTTGTCAACTGCTATTTATTTGTATTGGGTTATGGGCCTTATGGCGCAAAGTCATGACTATGTGGGTACACCAACAATTTTGTTTTATTTGCAGTTGAAAAGAGAAAAACAAAATGCAGAGAACAAAGGTAAGAAACATGAATAGAATACGCACAATCTCTCTCGACACATATAATTAATGTACTAAAAAAAGTAAGACAAAAGGAAATAAAAATTAGCAGTCCATCCGTTCTCCAAACAAATACTGCTGAAAAAGCAATTATTTTTCCAAAATCTTTTTTCTTCCCAATGAAAGTTCAACTCTGATACTTCATTTATTTCGAGTATTTTTGTTCTTTGTGGAATACTAAACGATTTCCGAATAATAAATAAATAATTTCCAAAGTAAATCGACGCTCTAAGGAGTTGCCCGATTGCGATGAAAATAGGTGGATGTGAAGAACATTCATAAAAAAAAAACGATTAAAATTTCAGAACAATTGAATGGTTTATTTCAGAGTTTGACCGTTAAAAAGGGAGCAAATCAATAAGTGTTCCACCTCTTACCTGGATGTTAGTTGTTAACCGGCGTGGCATAGACTGAAAAAGTTCCCGGCTGGGGAACTACGGAATTTCTTGCCAAATTGTCTCCAACTGTCGGGCGAAAGGGTCAACATTCTGGAATAGTCGCAATCGCCTTCACATAACGTCCCAAATGTGCTCTATTTGAGAGAGATCAGGAGACCTAACTGGCCAAGGAAGTGTTGGGAAAGCTTGAAGAAAATTCATAGCAACACACGACGTGTGCGGCCGGGCATTATCTTCTTGAAAAGTATGTCCGGGGTAGGAACGGTAAAACAATCGGTCGTAGAATGTCGTCTAGGTACCGCTGTACTGTAAGTGTCCAGAAATGACTACCAAAGGGGTCAAGCTGTCAAAGGAGTTGGCACCCAGACCATGACATCCTGTTGTGGACAAGTGTGGCGTACGATAGTAAGGGCAGGATCCCCACGCTACCCTAGACGTCTCCAGATACATATGCGATTGTCGTCAGAGCACAGTTGGAAACGGGACTCGTCACTAAAGACTATAAGTCCCCAGTCAGCTCCGTTACCAAGTTGATCGAGCCCGGCACCACTGTAATTCTGCACCTTCTTAGTGCGTCGATTTTCTTTTTGTTATAGAGTATATTTGGAGACAGACGATATTTTTCAACGAATGAGAACAAAATAGGCACTCGTATTGGTTCGCCACGTGCATATATATTTTCTGTTTCTTTCGCTTCGAATTTTTAATCGGAATTTCGCAATTCTAAACTTTTTGCACTTTTTAGTTATAAGTTGTGGTAACTGCGAGATATGAGATAAAATAAAATCATACAAATTAATAGCTTTCGAACAACTCTTTTCTCGACATATTTTATTTTGTTTTATTTCGTTGTTTTCTGTTTTTAAATATTTGTTATTTAAATAAATTGCATTTCCCTTTCAACATACGTAACACTACCACAAAATATACGATTTAAAGGAGAATAAACAAATTTTAGGTGTAATTTTGCTGTTTATTGAAATGATAATAATATTACATGTTCCGTACTAGAACTTGAGATATTAAAATTTCTTTGTCATAATGAAAGGAATTTAAGGTGAATTATTTTACAATCTGAAGCTATATTTAACCAACTTGTTAGATATTTTAAAAAAGTTGTTGAAAATAATGAATTTCTTAGAAAAACTATGTAAAATCGATTTATCGTTATTTAAAATGGTTACAGGTTACCTTAGTAGGTCCGTACAAAAGACATTCAATTAATTTTATTATTAGGCGTGCAAAAACGTGCACAAAGAACAAATGAATTCGCTTAAAAAAATTTGCTGATGAATATCTTATGAAATTTAATATGTCATCCTTTCCATAAAGATGGCGAAATTCGCCTGATGCTAGAGTTCTACAAGTAATATATAAAATTATTTCGTTCACTTCGAGTGCTAGAGCACTTGCCGTGTAGATTCGTCCTTTTTAGAAAAAGAGTTGAGCATGAAAATAATTTAAGAAAGGGAATTCCAAAATTCCCTCAAAATCGTCTTTTGCAGTAGTAACCTTTCGTCATTATGTAGCTTTGTCATACAGCAGGAGCGTGATGTATGTCAAATGTATTCCATGAATGGATATGCATGTGTAGGATTTGTAGGAATTCCCATTTGGTTTGCGAATCGTAGCCTATTGGATAACAGTTACCACGGGCAACGCTCATTGCCAAATGCGGCCAACGTCGAATTGCGAAGAGATTCAATCGGCGCGACGATCGCTGAGATAAAAAAGAAAAGACAATAATGTTCGCCAACCCCCGGTGATTGCTACACAATTCCAAAAACGATCACAGTCCATTGTGTTGGTCCGGTGCGACCTTAATTATATACCTTCCAAAAAAAAAACCGTGACGTCATTGTCTAAATAAAAAACTAAAAAATTGCAAAAATAAAAAAGTTACGATTTAAAAAGCAGGAACTGGAATCTGTGATCTCGATAGCAAAGGTCGAATTCGTATTGGAAAAAATATAAAAGTTACAGTTTAAAAATTATTTATTTAACCCTTCTTTGGCATGATTTTTTCTTTATTGGTAAAATAAATCAAGGTGATATAATTCATGTTCAAAATTAAAGGAAAAATGGTTAAAAAAATCTTAGTATATATTTATAGTATAAATTTAGCAAAAAACAATATGATGGTATCATGTGGTATTTTTTAAATTAAACGCAAACTTTTTCAAAAATTGCTCTAAAAATAACAGAAACACATGTTACAAACCTTTCTTCCACTCATTTTCACCTTTTTAGCAATAGAAACTCAAATATAATAAAATTTAAAACGAAATCATACGTTTATTGCAACTACAACATACAGCGGAATGACAACTTCAAGCTCGTTTTACTGATACTGACACTTGCTTATTTTTGACAGCTATGTTTTTTTTTTATGCAATGGACATTGAAAAGGTATCCAGACACGATCTACTTAAAGGGGTTCGGGACGCATACTCGGAAACCCTCACGCTTTCAGCACCTCTTGCCGAGTTGGCGATAGATGCCTGTATCGCCAACTACGATAATCCTAATGTTAAAACTTAGAGGAATTGCCGCTAGAAGGCGTATTAGTTCTGTCGGCGGTTTGAAAAATCGCGCGCTGTTCTGATGTTGAATGCATTCTGTTTTGTTTATGCTTATGAGAATGTGTGAGGAGCTCATGTTTTTCAACGGTCTTTGTATTGAAAGCGGAATAATTTGATTAGGAAAAGTTAATTTGTCTTTAGGCGTATTCTTTTGAAAGATTGTATTTACTTTTCAGTTATACATCCAATCTCCTTCAATTTTCAAATGTGTTTTTTTGATGCTTTAGAGATGCAAGAAAAATTTGTTTCAGCTTTGATTTTGAATTGTTTTATGCTATTGCGTTTAATTATATTTGTGAAGTGTAATTTTAGTAGAGGCAGTGAGATTGTTCTTTCTGCGATCAGTAGTTTTAATTTTTGATTTATAATTAGATGTAATCTAGTTTTTGAGATTACATTATATGAAAGTCCACAAATTGAATACATCTGATTCTATCAAAACGGACCATTTCTTTCGATTTTTAGATTGTTACAGGGAATGCAAATTTAAAATTAAGTGATTATTTTTAAAAATCAGTGATTTAAATAAGAATTTTGATTTCATTTCCTTTCTGTTTTATGTGTAATAATATTGAAAATGAAATAACTATGAAGAAGAGACATGCTATTTTATTGAAGTTAGTTGAATATTAAATCAGCCTTCCTTTGAAGCACTACATAACCTTTTTTGATAGGGATCATAATTACAAGACAACTCTTTCCCTTTTGGGCCATTGAACATATGTCACTCACAAGCCTGTTCATCAGCATAGGTTTTGTTTAAAACATTCCATGTGACTATAAATCCAATGGGCAATTTTGAATCACTCTTCTTCATATGATGGGTGAAGATTCACTTAATATATTTACTCAAGCATTATACCTAAAAAAGTTCCAGGGCCAGTGCGACCCCATTAATTCAAATTAGAAACACATGCTTTTTCCTAATCTCTGCAGCTATTTTTTTATGTGCTTTCATTTGCAAAATCTTATATTAAGTATTATTTTTTGACCCCTCATATGCCTGTACCAAAACTTTTGCATTATTAATTTTATATAACTTCCATACACCGAACACTGATGTGCTAAAAGTCATGGGATAGCAGTATGCAAATTTACTAGTGCTCACATTGCATTAAAAGAGTATAAAGAGTCAGATAGTTATCAGTGCTCTCTGTTAAACTCTTGAATGTCGACCTGCCAAGAATTAACCGAGTTTGAACGTGGAAGGATAGTTAAAGCTAAACGCATAAGCTTAACATTTTGGACATAGTTGAGACCTTGCTCCACATTGTCAAGGGTGTATCGAGAGTACCTCATAGAAGGCATTACCCATCACAAGTGCATTTGTGCTAACAGACTTAAGTTCTCATATAGGTATGTTGAAATAAACAATGTAATATGTCGATTTGGTTTTCCAAAACCTATGTTGAACAAAATTTGGGTAGTACTAATGATTTTGTGCTATTCTATTGATACACAAGCGGAAAGGGGAGGTGAGGTGTAGAGGGAATAGTATCATTACTGAGT
The DNA here is from genome assembly GCA_947359465.1 of Metellina segmentata. Classification (NCBI taxonomy): domain Eukaryota; kingdom Metazoa; phylum Arthropoda; class Arachnida; order Araneae; family Tetragnathidae; genus Metellina; species Metellina segmentata. The sequence continues at coordinate 103,948,220 of OX375879.1, forward strand.
ACAAGGAGTGGGAAAGCAACTTGCTGGTGGTTCAGTGGGTTTCTCATTGTTAATATCTTGCAAGCTGTAGATGACATAGGTTCAATTCATGTGACTACCCTGAGCGTATTTATTTTTTTGCGTCGAACATTTCCTGTTTGTATACGCACACCTAATTTTGTTTTTGCACAAACTTTTTTTTTTACTCAGATTCAAAATAAATATTTCATTCTCTATTTACTCCAGTCAGTTTGAATTTATTTGCCCAAATTTTACGAAATATTTTTTTTCTATTTGTGGCATAGTAGTATCATCTGTTAAACTACATGGGTATTCGTAGCAATTACTGGGGGTTAGCAAGCAGTGGTCACACCTGACCCCATGAAAAGAACTGTCACGGGCAATACAGTGGTTAGTCAGTTATATTGCACCCACAAATAGATTGCATAACATGTAGTGTATGCGTTTTGGAATGCATGTTTTCATTTACCAATGTATGTATCTACAATGTTCTAATTGTATTTGGTAACTAACACGACTGTATTCCCAACATCATTACAATGACACGCAACTGGAGGATTTAGTGATCTATCATTTGAAGATATTTATGAATCATTCGAGAAAGCCGTAAGCAAAGATGAATTATTAGAAGAGGTTGGCTTTGAGACTCCTAATCCCACAGAATGTAGTGATAATGAACAATATGATCTTGTTCTAAATGCAGGTTTAGTAAAAGAATGTCTGGAACAGACCTGAAAATTGGGTAATCATTTTGTCAAACATGATCCTAATGAAAAATGCGCTGGGAAATTTCAACGTGAACTGAAGTTCTTGGTAGCCTCTTACAGATAAATTATATAATGGCCTAACCAAAACACAACAATTAATAACTGAATTTGTTCGTAAAACTGTTGAAACATTCGCACAAGATGATACTCGTGCTCGTCCAAACAGAATTAGGTGTACATTAAGTTGACTCGAAAAGGTGAGTTTGTGATCTCATTTGTATTGTACTGATGTGCACACTTTATATTTTCAGGTTCCTCATCCTTCAGATTTTTAACTATCCCTCTTACTTGTATTTATGTTTTTGTAATTTCTATTATCAAAATGTGGTTTTGTTTTTATTTCTTGAAGCGGGTGTTTTTGTGATAGCAGTTATTGCAAATCAGTTATTGCCAAAATGTTAAGTAATTTTTTAAATTACCCAATTTTTTACAAAAATAAACATTTTCTCTATTTAAAAAAAAAGTTTCAAGATTAAAAAAAAAAATTTAAGATTGGAAATACTTAAATTTGAATAATTCTACACTTTATGGTCATAAGTTAAATTTTCATGCAAAAAGTTTCTTTTTGAGTCTTGTATGGTTAATTATATTTACAGAAAAATGAATTTTTGTAATGTATGACTAAATTACTTGATATTTAAAGTTCATTGTGTATTGAAATGAAAATAAAAGTTTTTATGTACTATTTGTTTCTTTGTTTTTCTTGTAAAACATCAATTAAAAAATACCTTCTATAATGAATTGAAGTGCATATATTCACTGTAACTGAAACACTTCTTTTTGTTTACCTTCATGTGTTTGTTTACAAAAATATCTTGCAATGTCAGAATCAGTCTCAATAAATCATTCTGAATACATTAACTGTTGCTTACAATTTGTACTAAAAGATTTATATTTAGTTCTGATTTTCATAATTATTCAAGATTGCCAATGTTGTCTGGTACATGCAAGTATTGAGAATTGGTAACCTAGTAATTTTTTTCTGGATTGAACTGTTTTGGAATGTAATTTAAATTGAACTTTAGAACTGAAATAATTATACTTATATGTGGAATATAATATAGACCAAGAGAATTGCATGCATAATAACATTTAGAGCTTCGATGAAAATCCAAATTTTTCCCATATTGTGTTTGGAGAAAGCCTACTTGTGTGTAATGTCAACAGAGGTCCCTTGTTTTTCAATAACACTATATATCATACAGTATCAATGTTTTCTTGGGAACTTTCTGTAAGAAGTCGGTCAGACTTTTTCGTATCTTGCAGAGAACTATTATACAGTGTTTTGAAATTTTTTTTACACATATTTGTTTTGAAGGCACACGATGTAACCCAAAGTAATTTTACAATTTTCTAGAAGTCTCCATCATAGAGAATTCATTTTGATTAAATATTTTGCTAAAATGTGCTGAAGATTCACACTCGCTATCCTAGATCAGCTTCCTAAATAAATGACAATCAAACCCTGTAAAAGCTGTAGAGGAAAATGGTCTTAAGAAATCATGTGGATGAAAGACTAAATATGCAGTGCTGGCAGTCATTTGACTGATATTAAATTCAATGAATAATGTCATTCATTGAGTGCACAATGAAATTAGAAATGTTTTATTTAAACGTTATTCCAAAACAAAATGATGTCCTATGTAAACATCCTGCATAATAACTGAAGAAATTGTAAACCAATATTTAGGTTGGTAAATATCTTCAAGTCGTAAAATTTTCTGTAGCTATACATTCTGATTATTGCAACTTTAGCAATATTGGCTTTAGTCAGATTTACATTCAAAGCTTATCTAGAACCATGAGTCAGCTAAACTTGTTCAAAGTAGACTTCTGTGAAACTTATAGAAAATGTGCTCATGCTATCTCCATATATTTAACTCACTCAACATCTGTCCTGATCAGGACATGAAAATTTTAGATAAAATAATTTTTGAATAGACCTTTTGAAAAATTAATTAAACCAGCATCATGCTAATATAACAGGTGCTGTGGTGGGAAGAGCAACCAGAGGGTTGGAAGTTCGAATCCAGCCAAAGACCGTCATGTAGAAGGGGGCTGGTGCATGTTAAATCTGTTGTGTTGCCTCGCTATATGACCATGATTCAAAATTATGTTGTCTTAATCTTTCCCTTTGGGGTTGATCCAGGATCGTCACAAATAGCCCATTGTGTTGCTCCAGTGGGAGAGAGAGAGACATTAATTAAAAATACCATTAGATATACCACATTTCATCAAAATGTTGGTTTTAGACTAATCAGTAGCATGTTATAACTCCTAAAAGGTCTTGTGAATAAATTATTGCACACTTAGTAATTAAACGAATAATATTACTCAGATTAATATTGTAATTTTATTATGAAACAAAAAACTTTTCTTCTGTTCATAATAAGAAAAATTACATGAGATATCTTACCTCATAGCAGTGAAAAATTATAAATTTAATCATTGATTATGTATTTTTTGGCATACAAAACTCATATCTGATGTAACTCCTAAAAAACTACAACTATAACAGGTGCCACGGCTGGAAGAGTAACGGACTAGCAACCGGAGGGTTGGGAGTTCGAATCCTGCCAAAGAACGTTGTGTAGAAAGGGGGCTAGTGCATGTTAAATATATTGTGTTCTTACATTAGCGTGGTGTATAAGTTTGGAGTGCCAGCTTGGGTGTTGCCTCGTTATTTAAAAATGATTCAAAATTATGTTGTGTCTTAATTTTTCCCTTTGGGGTTATAAAAATAACCAAGTAGCATAATTTTCATAATCGCCAAATTGAACTTACTTTTAGACCAAAGTGGGGCCAAGGGTCTAAAAAGTAGGGATGCGACATCAATGTCGATATTTTCAAAACATTAATGTATTGGAGCCGATGTAGCATCACTAGTTGCTAAACCAGTGTTATGAAATGGGGTAAAAAAGTTTAAATACACTGAATTTTAAGAACATCGATGTTTTGGGAGCGATGTATTATCAACATTGATGTTTAGCTGTCGATGTTGCATCCGAAACCGCACAGTATACATCGCGTTACTTTGAGGGCCTCTAGCAAAGACTTTCTCAAGCCAACAGCTGGGTTCCCACGGTCCTTGAATTTTGTTTTCCTAACTAGAGGCCCTTGAAAATTACGAAACTTGGTAAAAAGTCCTTGATTTTTTTTTGGACTAGTACATAATTAATTGCATTGGAATTTGAGTCCAAACTAGTTTCCTTCACGGCAGGTGCGCAATTTGAGCGTCATTCTGAAGTGTTACGTGTTTTGACACCACGTTTTATATATATGAACAACCATAATGGGTGATGTATACATGAACACACAAGGTCATACACCATGTTTCATTGACGCGTTATCCCATCGCTTTTTTGCATACAAACATGAAAGAGTTCCGCCTCTTTGAACATTTCTTAAAATTGTCTCAGGGATTGATGAAGAAATACAAAGAAAATATTAAGGTTTTTGAAGGGGGTAACTGTTTTTTTTTTCATTTTTAATTTATTAAAGAAATTATACAATTGACGTCGTACGTTCAAGAATGAAAACTTAACAGTTTAGGATACTGCATTATCCGTTTTCGTAAAACGAAGAAGTTTCTTCAAGCACGCTCACAATTCGGGCTTTGCATGAAATTCGAACTACCTGAGAAATCTATCTGGTATAAAATTTTCCGCAGATTTCAAATCTGTTAAAATGTTTGCTCTATTTTTAATGATCGCGAAGACAGAAAACCCCTCTAATAGACATTTTTTGTGTTCGTAATGAATATATTCATCAAATGTGGCCGAATTCGTATTGAGAAAATATAAAAGTTACAATTGAAAAATTATTTATTTACAGAAAAGCACATTTAAGGTATTCTTGTAAAATTTTCAACAGATTTCAAATCCGTTGAAATTTTTACTATCTTTAACGATTGTGACCAGAGAACAAAAAAGCCGTAACACTGCAGTCAAAACTTTGGATTTGTTTTGTTTCTCAAACAAAATAAACCACGACAGCCATCTGCTGTAGTGGCCGTGAGCAAAATGAAAACGGAGATTGTGTCGATCGAACCCATGTGCAAGCTCCCAAACTCTTCTTCGTGCCACCAAAGAATTTATCGTACGATATTTTACCTCACGACCGAAATTGATATGTGTGCAAATAGCCTGATAGTTAGCATTGAGACGAGAAGCCCACTTTGCAAAAAAGTTCACAGGTTCTGCGATAAAAGAAAATCCAAACTATAACCAAAATTGATGACAACCTTTCCTCTTTTCTTTGACTGTCAGTAATTTAAAAAGGAGCACAAAAAAAATTTTTTTTTAATAAATATTTTTCACATTTTTTTAAATTGACAATTTTTGCACGTGCTTTGTTTTAGGTCGCTATAAAAAACTTTAGGTCCTTGAAAAAAATATTTTTGGTTCTGAAAAGTCCTTGAATTTTTTTTGGACAAAGACGTGAAAACCATGAACAGTCAACGGTTCATCACACTACTACTCAAAATACCTACCAACTTACCTATGCTGTGAAGAATGGGAGGTTTGAAGAGTTAGGGTAAACGAGGCATAAGTTTGGCAGTCACAAATCTGTCCAAGGCCAGGAGGGCCTGGTGACACTGAGGGTGTTGCGAGTAAGTTTTGGTAGCCTCTTTTAGGAAAAGGAGATCACCCCTAAGGTGTTCCATGAGTTTACAGTGGAAGATGTAATGGTGAGTCGCCAATCTCTCCACACTGACACAGATCAGAAACTTGGTTTCTGAAGAAAAAAAAGTTTAAAAAAAAGTATTCCGGAAAGCAATTATGGCCTGCGAGTAGCTGGGATTTTATGGGGTGGTACACGTATTGACTAACATCTGGAGTGGGAAAAAACTTGTGCATTCTTCTACATATTGTATCTCTACTCCATCGTAGTTCCCACAACTTCATAAGGATCTTGAGAATTTTAATTGACAAGGCAATTGTGCCCACATTTCACAGACAGCGAATTTTGACAGGATCAGTCTTGTCACCACCCATGTGACATATTGACTGCAGCGACAAAGTAATGTTGTTAGGTGAGACACGACTTCAGAGACAAAGCACTGTTGTCGTCACGTGAGAGGTGACTTACGACCACAGAGACATAGTACTGTTGTTATGTGAGAGGTGACTAATGACCGTTAAGGCTTAAAATGGTAATAAACAGCAACATAATACATAAAGCGATTTAAAATACAGAATAATGTAGGTCCTTGAAATAAAAATATTTATTAGACGGGAAAAAACTAAATGTTTTGCTTCAGCTGCAAATATATATTAAATACATTATAAAATATATGTAAAAAAAACTTACACATTTTGTTTTGCCTTTATGAATGCGTGTAAAAAAATTCTGCCTCCATAGCAGCCCAAATGCAAGTGCTATAATTATAGGATATGAGATAGAAAAAACTTTGTTTAAAGAAAGCTATTGAAAACAGTCAAAATGGAATCTTTTTTCAATTTAAATTTTGTTATCTTGCGCTCAAATGAGTGAAACAAATCGAGAAGTGTATTTGTTTACAAAAAATTACTTTGCTTAAATCTTAATATTGATAACTGCTTTTACTAAGTTTATATTTACTACTAGTTGTCTCAACAAACAGTGGCGAGATTATATTAGGTAGACGATCAAACAACAGATTTGATTCATAAGAAACTATATTATGAAAATACAAACACTGTGTAGGTTATAAGGACGAATAAGTTCCACAATAAACAAATACATTCTCATCAATTCTTTCTATTTGACGAGTTTTAGAGTCAGTGATCATTTTATATTGTAAAAATCATAACAAAAGGCAATTGATTGACTAAATTTCAAATAAATGTGAACATATATAATTTGTTTACATGGGGGTACGTTTTTGCCGCCTGCTTCTTATATCAACCAATTCTTCGAAGTAGTTACAATACAGACAGATAAAGAATTGCAAAAAGATTTGTACATTACTATCTAGAATGTCAACATATATTTAGAATATCCAAAAAGAAAATCATACGGAAAATCATAGCACTCAGCGAGAGAAAAATGGCGATCTTCTTTACAACGTAGTAGGGTTGCTCGAGAAATTGAGAAGGATTGCCAATTTCCCCAGCCTTCGGTTCTCAAAGCGATTTCTATCGCCAACTCGCCAAGAGGTGCTGAAAGCGTGAGGGTTTCCGAGTATGCGTTCGGGACACATCAGAAAAATATTTTTATTAATTAATTTTGAATTTTGAATTTTTTTGTACTGATTACCCATCCAACTAATAAGCAAAATCAAAACACAAAATTTTTCCAAAAGTTTAAAAAAAAATTTTAATTAAAATTTTTTGCAAAAAAGAGGGGTCATTTTAAATTGCTAAGGCTCAAAATATTCTTGGTCGATTTTCAAAATTCTTGCAGTAAATTATTCACAAATTTATAAACTTTAATTTTGATTCAGCAATTTAAAAAATATTAATTTAATAAAAAATAAAAAATATTTGAATGAAAATTTTTAAAAATTGTAAGGTACTTGTTTTTTAAAAAGTCATATTTTTAAAAGTAAATATTTGTTTCAAATTTGCTGAATCAAAATTAAAGTATAATGTTTGAAAAAGATATATTCCAAATTTCAACCCTTAAACTTTATCGGTTTTCGACTTATAGCAATTTGAATACAGGAAATCTTGAAAAATGTATTATGGAGAAAAACGCATTTAAAGTTTTAAAGACAGATGTTGTTGCCATGACAACAACTGTCAAGAGTGTTAGATTTATAAACAACGCACCACAAAAATTATTACATCTCTAGTTCTAATTAAGATAGAAACAGGATTTAGACGTCATTTTAAGCAGAAAAACACAGAGAATTTCTTAAAATAAAAAAAAATTTCGAAAATTTGACGATTTTTGTGTCCCGGACCCCCTTAAAGTGAACTTGTTCTTTTATATAATTTTTGGGCATTCAATGTTATGATGGAAATTTCCACCATTATGCAAAGAAGGGTTAAAGAAAATAATATACAAGGTGATTTTGTTTTTAATTGACACTATTCAGAGCCAACTGTAACTCGATCTAACCACCGAAATGGCACCAAACTCGGTATAGAGACTAATAATGACATAGAAAGTAGGATTCCGCAAAAAAAAAAAAAAATTAGATACAAAAATAGCCGATAGTGGTATTTATGGCGCTGTTGTAGCTTACTAAGCCAATAATTAGCATAAAATACGGGTATCAAAGCAAAATGCAAATTTATGCTTTCGTATGCGACAACAGCACCAGTAATTTGGGCTATAAATACATGTAGACAGCTCGAAAAATATTCTCAGCTGAAGTGAGTCAGCTCAAGTGAATATGCGACTTACATTACTAGAACACGCATTTCTGATGAAGCTGTATTATCTTAATCAGTGCAATGTATCCACAGTTCGTGAGTTTAGAACATTAGTTTGTAAAACGCCATAAATACCCATATCGGCGATTTTTGGAACTAATTTTTTTGTTCACGGAATCCTATTTCCCATGTCATCACTAGTCTCCATACCGAGTTTGGTGCCATTTCGGTTGTTAGATCGAGCTGCAGACGGCTCTGAATAGTGTCAGCTTAAAAAAAAATCACTTTATATTTAGGTATCGATCTGATATGGAACTTTCCGCTGAAAGTTTTACTCTGTCTTAAACGATCTGGGAGATAGAAAAAGAACTACAAAATTCTAGTTAAGACTTTATTTGTTTTTTTTTTAGTCTGTTGACAAATCGTTCCTCCGGAAAATAAAACGGAAGCGGAAAAAATAAATAAAGAATCATCCATCTCTTTATGCTGTTGCCATTCCAAAGAAAATAATAATAATTAAATTCCATTAAATTCATTTTAAAATGTCTAAATTGAATTTCAAAATTCGGCGCTACCCAAAAATTGCAAAAAATTCGGACTACCTGTTTGCCAAATCCCATAACTGTAAGTGCCATAGATTCGTCATTAACACAGTTGGTCAGATCTTGACGGATGAAACATCTCGTCAAAACGGAGGGTTAATTATATTTTTGATTGATTAAAAAATCTTATTTCCGTTGGTAGTGATAATGATAATTTTTAATTAACGTCATACTAGACTAACACCACGGGCTATTGACGACGGTCTGGGATCAATACCGTAAAGAAAAGATCCGAGGAAAACACCACATAATTTTGAACCACGGTCAAATGACGAGGCAACACCTGAGCTAGCACCCCACTGTCCAAATTTACACAACAACCCGACGCGAGGACTTTCTGCCACGATAGATTTAAGGTGCACCAGCCGCCTCTACACCATACGCTTACAAATAACCATGCACTGACCCGGATTCGAACCAGGAACCTTCCGACTTATTTCCATTGGAAAAATAGCCCAATGTATTGCTCTGGTGTGACGTTGATTAAAATACCCACCATTGTTAGAAAAGTCACTCGAGTATAAACAGGCAGGCAATCATAATTGTTGCCTCTCTATATTAATAGGAAGTTAATGCCGCCTCAAGATTGAAAACTCGATTTTTTTCGCTAGATTCTCAGACGGTTTCCCGAGAAAGTACGAATTAAAAAATTGCGAAATTAACATTGTTTGTTCAAACTTGTCCAGAGAACAAGAGGGAGAATATTTGTTTCTGATGCGGATATTAGTTTAGGGTGTCAAAGTTGAAAAAAGCGAAATTTCTAACGCGAGTGAGCAAAAGACGTACAAATGTTCGGTCTTAAGCCGTGAGTTTTTTTAGAGCATCTCTAAACGTGAATTTTTGCACCTCGCTGAGTTTTATTTAGAATTTTCAATTTGGTTCCTGGTAATATTTTTTTGAAATTCGGGAAAAATCGGAAAAGTTTTGTTATATTTTGTTATAACTGTTATATCTATAGCTTACTAGCCACTGCGTGGCTAGCCCGGCGTTGCCCGTGCCCGTGTTGTTGGTTTGCGAAGCAATAACACGGGCAAAAGCGTTGTCAGTACCACGGTCAACGCCGCGATCTAAGGTATTAATCTCGGGTAAAATTTTCCGCAGATTTCAAATCCGTTGAAATTTTTACTCTGTATTTAACTGTCTATGAGATATAAAAAAGAACTGTGACTATAGTTAAAAGATTTATCGTCTGACTGGGAAAACTTTCATCAACGAAAAAAATTATTTTCTCCGCGTGCAAAATGAAAGCGGAAACGTGAAACATAATTTTCTGAGCGTTCTCCGGGTCGATGAAAAAAACTTGCCATGATTCCAAAGTTCTGCTAGGTCACGTGGGTAGAAAAATCAAGATTGGGGTCATTCTTCTTTCGTCCGGACGAAACGCGTTTGAAGAACCAGGTAGAGAATAAAACTATTAAATTCATTTTAAAATCTTCTAGATTGAATTTTAAAATTTCGCCGCAACCCAAAAATTGCAAAACATTTGGACTACCTGTGTGCCAAATCTCATTGCTGTAAGTGCCATTGAATCGTTAGGATTTTGCGCCCGCGAAAAAAACAGACAAACACTTCCTTTTATAATATTAGAGATTACAAAAAGTTTTTAAATTTGAAAATATCACAGAACACCTTAGAATGTACTCTTTCTTATGGTACAATTATTTTTTAAATTGGTTAATAATTAAATTTGATGCGATTAAAGGTTGGTCATACAAATTTCGGAATTTTTAGATCGTAATTTCCGATACTAAACTAAATCTGTCATCTATAGCTTAGCACTACTAATTTTAAAGAAAAATGACTGACTTTTCATGTAGACTCTACTGATTTACTGTGAGGAGAGAAATATGGATTTGGAAAGGGAAATTCAACTATAGACAGATTTTATACTTCGGACGAGTCAGAGATTCACTAAACTTGAAGCCCACTAATCATACAGTGGCAGTGTTTTTCGAATTGACCAAAGCTTTTGATAGAGTATGGATTAACAAGTTGCTCTTGAAGCTTTATGATAATTTTAGAGTCAATGGAAAGGCTCTTGCCTGGATTGATAATTTTCTGAAGTGCAGATCTTTTCATATTAATTTTAATGAATCTAGAGATTTTAGATTTAACCAGGGGGGCTTACCCCAGGGTTCTGTGTTGAGTCCACTGCTTTTCTCATTGTATTTGACGGGAATTGAAAGAGATATTGTTCAAAGGTGCGAGTCCGGATTATTTGCTGATGACATCGTTTTATGGATATCTAGCTCAAGCATTGAACTAATTGAAAATGATACCAATCTTACCCTATCTGAGATGGTGGAATTTGCTTAACGACATAAATTACAATTCAACACCTCTGAATCTTATGTGAGCTCCTTCATTACGAATCAAAAACTTTACAATGGTGGGACAATCGCTACCGTACATTAAGCACCCTTAGTATTTGGGCTACTGCCTTGATCCAGAATTGTTAAGCAATAAGCATATTGAAAACCTAGTTTCAAGAGGCAGGAAAAGACTAGATATCCTAAAATATATTTGACTGTGGGCTGATGCATTTACTCTTAGATCTACTTACGTCTCTCTTATAAGGCTCATCTTGGAATATGGTTAAGAGGTTTACTCCTGAGCTTCATCTGCCAACTTACTTAGGCTTGAGCGAGTTCAGTTAAGTGTAGCTCGCATAATTACTGGCCTATGTAACAGCTGCTCAGGTGAAATAGCTCTTTATGAATGTGATATACAACCACTGAGTTTGAGACGTTGAGTAAGACTGTCAAAATATTTTAATAAACTGTACAGTTATGATACTCACAATCGTACCTCTAGGTTTCTTCATGACTGTACAGAGAGTCAAAGATTTAAAAAAAAAACAGCCACTTTTCTCTGGCATACCAAATGGGCAACATTAAAAATAGGGTTCAAAGACACTCGTTGAAACTTTCTATCAATCCTTTGAATGGACTTCCCTGAGTTCATTTTAATACAGACCTTGTCTATTCTACCAACAAAAAAAAACAGATTTAGAAGAATATATTCGACACGTTGCTTTGGAAACACAACAGTATTCCCTCCAATGCCCTTCTAATATTTATAGAGGGCAGTAAACATGAACATAACAATTGTGGTAGTGGTGTCTTGGTGAAAACACTTTCGGGTATCATTACTATCAAAATTCGAAATCCAGACCACTGCACGATCGGAGCTAATAGCAATTGTAGAGTGTCTCAAGGCTGCAGCTTTCTGCACCACCTATAAAGATATCTGGATTTTGATTCACAGACGCATATTCAACACCTTCAGAACTGGTCTCGCATTGGTGATGGAACTTCAATCTCTATTCTGACTCTACAACAGGAACTCTAATTCTGCCACGATATTTATTTGCAGTTGATTCCATCGCATATTGGCCTCAGCGGCAACGAGGTGACTGATACACTGGCAAAGGAGGAAACTTCAACGGATTGACTTCTTCCACCTTTACTTTTTTAGAAATCTGCACAAGAGTTAAATCTACCACCGCACTCTCTTGGTGTACTCCTCCATCACACGACTGTTATAGTGGCAAGCGGCCGGGTGGTGCTATTGCTTTTGCGGGCAATCGTGTCCAGCTGATTGCTTTGTCAAGTCTCCTAAGTGGTAACTTGAGGTGACTTAAATTTGATCAGGCCAATAAGAACTTCACCATTTGTGGAAATTGTGACATCAATCAATCCACCCCTGATCATCTTCTGTCCTGCTTGGGGCTTGAAAAGGGGGATATGACACAGAATCTCCTCCTGGTCTTGGACTTTTTGAGTGTTTTTGGTCTCATAGATATTTCTAGCCTATTGGCTAGACCAGTCGAAATTATTAATAAGAAAAACAACAACAGTTTTAAAATTTGTAAATGCCCCGGTGAAATCTTAGAATGTACTCTTACTTATGGTAAAATAATTTTTGAAATTGTTTATAAAAAAATTCTATGCTATAAAAGGTATAATTTCGCGATAGTGTGCAAATTTTCATCGCGGAGATGATATGTTAGACCGTTCTAGCTGGCGTTGTGAAACTCGCTGTGACGTCATGGCCCAGAAAGGTACAATCAGGAATAGACGAATTATCAAGATAGTTTCGCCGTCGATCGATTTTCAGACGGTTTCCCGAGGATAAAACACATGCACACCTGACCCTTACCAAGACGCTTGCGAAAGGAGTGTTGGTTTGCCTCGCAAACCAAATGGGATTGCGTAACAATCACCGGGGTATGGCGAGCGTAAGCGAACAGGGGGCGGAGCCAATAGCATGTTACAATATTGGAATCACTTTAGAGCTCACCCCTTATTAACTATCCCCATAATGCACCAATTATCTATCAGGATTCACACTTTTGAGGTCATCACTTATTTTATCTTGTGTCTGGCACAGCTTGTCCAATTTTTAACCACAGCAAAATCTAAACCTCTGAATAAGAGCAGGAAGACAGTTCTTTAACGTAGCCGTATGTATCCCAGATTGATTCCTCCAATATTTGGCTGCTCACCAAATCCAATTAGAGTCGCCAGGTTTGAAGAATTTCTATTAGGTTAACCGTTCCGAGGCACAGAGATTCCAAATACCTTTCTGTTGGTTTTGGTAGAGCTTTCTTACACAGATGTATTAGTGTTATTAACTGGAGTTATTTCACTATAAAATGCTTCAGTTAATAACCCTAGTAGTACAGTGCATATTACTTCAAAAACACACGTGTAGAAGAAGTATTTTCAGTCTAAATAAAGAAACCCTACCGGAGGGTTTGTTTGTTTGGGGGATTTGTTCGAAGATTTTGGTCCAATGCTCTCCATCACTAGATTACAAATGTATCCATTTGACGTATCTTTCGGAAAACATACAAGAAATACGTTCTACCATTTAAACACACAAACACACTTTATTCTGTAAAGACAGTATTAAATGGATTAAAAGGTTTAAAGTTAAATTAAAACAATGAACAACTGACGCGCTTTCAACTTTTCGAGTTCACACAGAAAGTAGTGGTAAACAAATTGGAGCATTATAGAAACGTGCACTAAAAAGGCCAATTTTTAACACTAGGACCTATCTGTTAACCTAAGCTTAAGATAGATTTCAATCTAAAATTGATGATGTGAAATCCTCACTACAAATTTGGAAGTATGGGTTCGAAGAAACGAAGTTAAAACGCTTACAGTTTCTTACGAATGGAGGTAAATTTGAGATATCCCTGAAACATTGAATGCAAGTAAGTTTAATGATCAGTATATAATTTCCAAGTATCGAAATATAAATATAGTTGAAAACGGACGACGAACAGGTCAAACTAAAAGTTTCAATGAACACAATGAAAGGCGTGACATGAGGAAAGTTCTTATATTTTTAGAACAAGGAATTTAAATTCATGTTTTAAGTCAACAGATGTTTAAAAAGTCCTGTAATGCAAAACATTTCTGCAAGGAATATAATATCCGGTAATGAACATTCGGATTTCATGATTGGTTATCCAGATTAAAAGACATGAGGAAAGTTCTTATATTTTTAGAACAAGGAATTTAAATTCATGTTTTAAGTCAACAGATGTTTAAAAAGTCCTGTAATGCAAAACATTTCTGTAAGGAATATAATATCCGGTAATGAACACTCGGATTTCATGATTGGTTATCCAGATTAAAAGTCAAACAAATGAAGGGAATCAAATGGCTTTGACAGAGAAAAAAAAAATTTCTAAGCATTTATCATCTTCTAAAAAATTTTATAACTCCATTAATCAATCCAAATTCAATATTTTAAGTAATGAAAGCCCAATGCTGAACACGAACAAAAAACATTTTCTCACAGTAAGCCATGGTGATGGTCGAGGGATGTATCAACGTTTTCCTGTGATTAGAAATGACATTTCATTGAATAAAATTGTATTAAATTCATCATTACTCACCTTAAAGTTGTGCGTTTAATGACAGTAAATAAAATGTAAAAGAAAGCGTTAAAAATGGGTATATTGTAATATTTAAATTAATTAATTGGATAAATATTACTTATAATGTATTTGTGGCTGATTAGACCCTTTATATACAAAGCATCATCACTTAGATGCAAAGTTCAATAAACACATTTTAAATTTCACATGAAAATTAACTTCAAGAATAACTTTTCCTTACAAAATGTGTAATTCAAAGCAATAACGCTGGTTAACAGTGAAATTGCTTCATAGATGAAAGAACGGATTCAGCACACTGGATTAATTAGAAAATAACTTTTTTCATTTTGGTAGCAGAAAATTTTTTTAATTTTGTTGCCCAGTGTAATTTGTGTAAACAATATAAAACCAATGCTAAGTCGATTGAAAGGTTCAAACGAAAATTAGTTCGAAAAAGTTAATTTTTATCATTAATCGGAATTTTAAAAATTCTTTTAATCCTCTAAATTTTACAGTACCTTTTCTCCCCTTTATTTTCAATATGAACAAAAGATGTACAAAATTTAATATTTCTATATTATTACTTTGATTTAATTTGCTTATTAGATTTTTATAGCACTAAAAGGTATTCATAGAAAATTTAATTAAGAAAATAATGCATATATTGTCATAACATAAACGAAAGTTGGTGTCGTGCCCCAATATTTTATAACTCACTTTTTGTGTCAAAGAACTGATAGCTTAGGAAAGTGATGGTTGAATAACGTCAACCTCTTTACATATTTAATTATAATTTTTGAGGAGTTTTCTAAAATTGTTTCACCTTACGAAACCGAATATCGTATTTCCTCTGCTTTATATTTTAATTACCAACTAATATTGCTGTATGTTTGCTAATGTTATAAATTAAATTTATGAAAGATTCTATTCACAAAAAAGCAGGCACAAGTCTTATTAAAATAGATTGAATTAAATTTGTGTATGTTAATAGGGTAATTTCATAGAAACCACAAAGTAAAAGATCACTGGAAAAAAAGTTTTTTAGTTGATAATAAATAGAAAATTATTTTTATAGAATCTAAGATGATTTTAACATCACATAACAGACCAGAGGTTCTCTTAACGGTGATATTCGTTTTTAAAAGAATGATTAAATCATGTATCGTAAAATATTAATGACTATCTTCTTCCAATTATAAGAGTCAGTAAAAATTCACGTTTACATGAATAATTGCATAAAGTTTACAAGAAGACACACATCTTACATAATTTAAAGTGTTGAAATATCCAGTTTGTTTTATTTTATGGTAAAAAATTAATTATTTCGTCTGGTGTTGTAACAGAAATTAACTAACAGACGAAAATAATAACTTTATGTAATAGTCCTTCAGCGACTGACTAAAAGATTTAAGGTCAAAAAGAAAAATTTTAAGCATCTGATAGTGTTATATGTTTGTTTAAACAGATTAAATAAACACTACTAGGGGGCCCGCCCCCTGCTCGCTAACGCTCGCCAACCCCCGGAGGATTGCTTCGCAATTCTCATTGGTTCGCTGCGCGAACCAATGCTCGCTTCGCTCGCATCAATGAAGACACATGTCCTAGCAGAAGGGATTGATTACAAAATATGATATTCCAAAAAAAATATTTTTCAAATCTAAATTTGTTGTATTACATAAAAGATATATACAGTACCTCTGGAATCAGAATTTAAATGAAAACTTTGAGCAAATTTTTACTCGCAATGTGAGAGCTGCTTTGGAAATTGAATGCCCAGCATGTTGTTTGTGTGTACATTTCCCCAGTACTCGAGCCACCCATACACTTTTTGACTGAGTTTGTTGTCGAAAGTTGTAGTGCACGCGTCTTGTTGTACTATAATTGTTAGCCTTGAAAAGGACCGTTTTTTAAATAGCCCTGAAAGATCCTCCGTTTTCTTAGATTTCTATTACAAACCGCAACAGCTCGTCTAAAATTCATTTTTTTCAATAAAATTTCATCCAATAACGCTATAGATTCAAATGAGGCGCGAGGCTCCTAGTAAACAAACAATCGCAGAATGTTGCCAAAACGCGGTAACAAATAACGTCTTTTTTGCGTGCCACGTAAGAGAAATATATATATATGGATAAAAGCATTTGGACATACCATGCTTTCAGAAAAAGTGTTTTATTATTCTATTTAGTAACCGGTAGGCCTTTTTGCTTGTACACTCATTACCATAAAAATTTGCGCACCAAGAAAAAGTCGTCAAAATGAAACGCAATTTTACACGTGTAGGTACTACTTTGATATAAGTAAGTGATTAGAAAATCAAAGATAAAGGATCATTTATTGCAGAAAAAGTACAAATGAACGGAAGTTTTAGTACTCTGTTGGCCCCCTCTAGCGCGAATGCACGATGCGATAAGAGCAGGCATTGAGGCATACAAGTTCCATATGATGTCCTGAGACCTCTCGTTCCACAGTTGCTGTAAACGCGCCTCTAGTTCGACCAAACTCGTAGGGTGTCGAACTTACCTTCCCAAATGATCCCAGATAGGCTCGATTGGTGACAAACCTGGGGATCGAGCAGGCCAGGGAAGTGCGGTAATGTGGCGGAGGTAGTCTTGTGACATCCTTGATGTGTGTGGCCGAGCACTGTCTTGTTGAAAATGGCTCCTGAGAGCCCTGCCATGAGTGGCATCACATGTGGCTGAAGGATGTCGTGGACGTACCGCTGGGCTGTCATTGTGCCATGTATCAATATTAGGGGTGACCGTGTATCGTAAGCAATGGCACCCCATACCATCATACCAGCTGTGGGAGCGGTGTGTCGCTGTAAAGCGAAGGCAGGATGAGGTGTTCAACACTGTGCCTCCACATACGAAGACGATTGTCATCACTGCTCAAATTGAATCTAGATTCGTCGCTGAAGACGATCTGGTTCCATTCCGTTGCAGTCCAATCCCGTCGTGCGCGACACCACTCCAAACAGAGGCGTCGGTGGATGGGTGTCACTGGCAGCACACGTAATGGGCGCCGCGATACCAGATGTCCTTCAGCCAGGCACCTTGCAATGGTTCGGGAAGACACAGGGGCTCGCAGTGCAGGTGCTGCCTGTGTCTGGATAGCGGCCAATGAGGCAGTTGGCTCTACGCGTGCGTTTCGTATGATGTGACGGTCTTCTCGACGACTGGTCTGTCGAGGGCGTCCTGAGCCTGGTCGCCGTGTAAATGACGTCTCTTCTGTCCACTGGTCCCAACACCTCCTCACAGTAAAATCAGAATGGTCGACTTGACGAGCTACTCGCCGAGTTGACCACCCAGCTTCCATCATCCCGATTATTCTTCCCCTCTCGAACTCTGACAGCTGCTCATGTTGTCTTCGATGGCGGCGTAACGGCATGTATACCTCAGCGTTTCCTTTGCAAAAGATTAAGTACACTCAAACAAGCTCTGCTTACCTGTTTTATACTCCAAGGAGAACGAAGTTCAACGTCCTCTAGTAGCATTACGCAATGCGCAATCACGCTGAATTTCTAATCATTTGCATATCTGGCCGACATGTACCTTCATGCCAAGTTTCGTTACGATTCTACAATTATTTCTTGGTGCGCAAATTTTTATGGCAATGAGTGTATTACCGCTGCAACACGTAGAGGCATACTTTCCACAAGTTTCCCGTAAGTTTGAACAGGAGTAGTTGCCATGCCTCTTGCAAGGCTGTGGGAAGAGGTTGTTGTGAAGATGGGCGTGTGTGACGGTGTCGTACTCGTCGTTCCAGTTTGTCCCACAATGCTCGATCGGATTGAGATCGGCGCTCCAAGCAGGCCAGTCAAGCAAATTCCCCTCATTTTCAGAAAACCAGTCCAGCACATGTTTTGCCGCATGGCATGGAGCTCGATTCGGTTGGAAAAAACAACCATCATCGCTTTTATTGCCTTAGTGTAGTCAAGGCCGAATCATCCAGAACGTCAAGGTACTACACGTCATGGTACCAGGTACATAAAGCAATGGGTCGAGTCCTAACTAGGAAAACAATCCCACACTAAGATGGATCCTTCTCCGAATTTGTGCAGAGTCCAAATACTTTTGTCCATATAGCAGGCCTCGAAATCGATTTTTTAATACAGGTGCACCTAAGTTTTTAAATTAGGTGCACAGGTTATATTTTAGGTACACATAAAAAAAAAACGTAATATAAGAGTATTAATGCAATGTAAACTACTTTATTTTAGTTGAGTATGTTTATATAGGTTCGTAGTAGAGAGTAAATAAAAATATTTAAAAATCGAAATTCTCCCTTCACCGGCGTACGGCTGTCGCGACAGTCGCTTAACAGAGCCATCTGGAAAATGTTTCGATCATCGGAAAGTTCTGGTGGCAATGACACAAGTAAACCTTCCTCTTGTATAAACTCGTTACGGCCCAGCGATTTTGTTTTCGCATAGTGTGTAATTAGGAATTTTTATTACGTTCCTTTGGAGCGAGAGAGGTCGATACTAATATTTTGTTCAAACATCAAAATAACATATAAAACACATTCCCACTTTCTATTTTTTTTTAACGTTAGGTGCACCTAGCGGGAAAAAATTAGGTGCACAATTTTATTTTTATGTGCACAGTACACCTGTGCACCCGGGTATTTCGAGCCGTGCCATATAGTGTATGTTATTGTATTTCTCCTCATCAAAAAGAGTACACATTTAGTTGGTGTCAAAATACGCAATTTTGAAAGACGTCAATTAATGAGATTCTGTACTCGATGATTGTCACAGATTTAATTTTTAAGGAAAAATTTTCAAAAAAAATCTCCCAAGATTAATGTAAAGTTCAGGTTTTTTTTAGTTCTGGGAAAATTAGACGAATTTTAACTTGTATTAATTACACTGAATATATGTACTTCCCTGAATTAAAATAAAATATTTTCATTTGCTCATATGTACTTATCCTATTTGTTACTAAAATTCTTTCTTTATTATCTCATTTATAATCCTCTCAATATTGATTATATCATAGCAATGTTGTTAGAATTAGGCAGAATTTTGATAAGTTTTAAAAGATTCGAACTAATTATAAAATTATCGTTCCTCATATATTATTAGCGTCTCTAATGTGAATGAAAAAATCAGTGACGTAGACTCATAATATTTGTTTAACTCAACAAGTGGCATTAACGAGATATCTCGTCCATCACGACCAATTTTGCAAATGACGATATATCTCGTAGACGAAATATTTTCGATTGTTTACTGATGACGATATTCAGAACTGGTCAGCTTTCTTCTATGACGAAATATCTCGTAGATTAAGATTTAGTTAGTTTTGTTATTAAGATACCTCGTCGAGAAAAAAAAACAAGGGTCACATTATTGTTAATCATTATTCAAAACCAGGATTCGAATTTTTTCGGAATGATTTGAAGTTTCCTGGCTAAATTTGAATAGGTTGTAGAGGCCTATCTCTAGTGCAAAATTCAATGTTTTATTATCTTTATGTTTATATATATTATTATATTTATTATATGTTTATTCCAAATATTCTGAAATCGATCATATTTCGCAAAGAAAAAAAGGTTTTAAGTAAATTTGTTTACGAGAACTAATTTCTACCTTCCCCGAATTCAAAATTCAATGTTTTATTCTTTTTATATCGCCTGTCCCAAATATTATGAATTTTTTTTGTAATTCACAAAATACTAAGGCTCTAAGTAAATAAAGTTTTCTGAGTCAATTTACATCCAATTTTCTCCCCCACTGCAAAGTTAAGGTAGATTTAAGTATGGATTTCTAGCTATTTTACTATGTAAATTGCTTTAAAATGTAGACAAAAATGACAAAAATTTTAATAATGTATTTACCAAAGTTTGAATACTACGTTTTATGCAACAGTATATATTTGTGTTTATGAAAATATATTAAATAAATTATGTGATACTGGCACAAGCAAACGCAAGAGCCATAAACCAGTAATATAAACAGACAGACTAATACTATATAACGTGATTGTAAATACTCAAAGATACAAAATTTCATGAAAATATATCCATACGTTTGAAGCAGCATGGGACACACGGACACGTTCAAGTACACGCACACACACATTTCAAACGCGAATAACATTGATTTTGCATGGAAATGACCCTGAACGGGGAAGTAATTTGAAATGGGACAAACATATTCCTTAAGCAAACAAACACTACCTTTTTTATTTAGATTTTTGTCTCCTTATTTTGTAGTTCCGTTTGTTTAGTGGGATTGTTAAGTGCTGAATTAAATGAAAATACTTTTTAATTTCCTGTAAGTGCTCAATTTTTAAAAAACTCCTTACTAAGATGGATGAAAGCATGGCTATTTCATAAGGCCTCTTTCATATGAGATAGCCATGCTTTCACGTGCATGTTATTACGTGAGTTTTGATGAAGGTTTTGGAGTTATTAACTACAAATGCAATGACCATCAGCCTATACCTCATAAAAATCAATGCATACGACACTTGCCCTAACGCGTTGAAAATGTAGATACATAAATATTTATAAAGTTATTCAATTTTTCAGATCTTATAAATTGAACCAAATCGGAATTGAATGTTAGATACATGGAAGAAATCTTTTGTCGATGAGTATGTGATTTAAAGTTAACATATTTTTTAATATATTGCCATTAATTATCACTTTTTACATAAATGCAAGTGATGGGTAAGGGTAATCAGTTTTAATTACCAGAATAACAGTGCTATCAAATTAGCCATCGCCACTATGAAACTTGAACAATTGAAACCGATAGTATTAAAATGTATTCATTGTAAAACTACAGTTTATTCAAACTGCGTTAAACATAAAAGTGCCGTGTAGAATTCATTAAGAATTTGAAACAGGAAAATTTAAAAGTATATTTGAAGAGTAAAGAAACACAGCAGAGCGTAAAATAAGTGGAAAAATAATTATTACTATGTAATATTCAACATTATATAATATAGTTAACGTCGTTTGATGTTTAGGGATCAGTTACAAAAAGCTTCTAGAAGTTCTATGACAGTTTTAAACCTGGAATTACTTCTGTTTTCTTTCAGTTAACATATTGTTGACATAGTTCAGCACGAGGCAGTATTTTTAATTGACTAAATAATTTCAATCGTGACTGAAAAAAGTACTGCGACCTAACAAACATTCAAACATTGAATTAAAAATATGTAACTATTCCACCAAACGAAAACAATTTCTTATTTTATTCCATGTCTTAGGATTTTCCTAAATAGTCTGCAAAGCTTTTAAATTAATATAGTAAACATATATAATGAATTGGAATAATCAATGTTATACACAACATTATATAAAAGGCTTTTGATGTTTTAGGATTGATTTCAAGAAGCTTCTAAATTTAAGTGATAAAAATTACCAGAGAAATATATAGTCTGAAATCAATGTTGTATAGGCGAATTTATAGAAACTATATATTGACCAAAACTTTAACAGTTGTTCAAAACCACAATTGATCATTTAAAATATTCACAAACAATTTAGAAGTATGGGTCCTCCAAAATAATATTTCTTTCCACTGGAATTTTGGAATATCTAAGAGATATCAGTCAAATGTTTAATAGAGAAGTAAGCAAATTAATGTTAATATGCAATTTTTAATGAAAACAATTCTGAACTGGATATCTATAGAGTGCCAGTGAATGTGAAGATAAGTATATCTCTAGGAATATGCGGTACATCCTTAAAACTAGGGAATTTAAACAATGTTTAAAATGTTAAAACAGCAAAAACTTTCGACTTTCACGGTCGAATGACAAGAGAAAAACAATATTCAAATAAAGTTAACCAAAGGGTTTTTTCAAAGAGAAATCTCTTACAGACCACATTAATCAGATTTGAGAATTCTGTAACTCGATTATGTTTATACACTAGGGGGCTCCGCCCCCTGCTCGCTTCCGCTCGCCAACCCCCGGGGATTGCTGCGCAATCCCATTTGGTTTGCTTCGCAAACCAACACTCCTTTCACAGATGTCATTTGGTTTGCTTCGCAAACCAACATTCCTTTCACAGAGTGAAACTATCTGAATAATTCGTATTATGCTGATTTCACTTTCCGGTACATGACGTCACAGCGAGGGCTTCGCGCCCTGCTCGCTTACGCTCGCCGACCCCGGGGATTGTTACGCAATCCCGTTTGGTTTGCTTTCTCAAACCAATACTTCTTTCGCAATTGATTTCACTTTTTTTTGCTTTAACACTTAATGCACCCTAAACTAATAGCCGCATCAGTAAAAAATCTTCTGTATCTTGTTCCCTGTACAATTTTAAGTAAACAGTGTTAATATCAATACATTGTACTTTGTCGGTAAACTGTCTTGAGAACAGAGGGAAAAAAGCGAGCCTTTTTCCTCGCCAAATAAAAAGAAATCGTTTTTATGGCAATTGTTGCTACGATAAATTTGATATCTGGCAAACCCGATAGTAGAAAATGCAACCCACTGCTGTTTGCCGAACCAGCTATGCGAACTGAAAAATACGAAATTTGTGTCACCAACTTTTGATTGCATCGAATTTATTTATGAACCAATTTTAAAAATAATTGTACCGTAAGAAAGAGTACATTGTGAGGTATACTGCAATATTTTTAAAATTAAAAACTAACAGTAATACTATATAGATATGACCATTTTAGTTTTGTATCGGAAGTTACGATCTGAAAGTTCCGAAAATTGTATGACCTACTTTTAATTGCATCGATTTTGTTTATTAACCAATTTGAAAAATAATTGTACCATAAGAAAGAGTGTAATGTAGTGTATTCAGTGATGTTCTCAAATTTAAAAAATAATGGTTTTTGCCGTAGAGATAATGGTTTTAACAAAACGTAGCGAAAATATCCGAAGATTCCGAATTTTGTATCACGAACTTTTGATCGCATCCAATTTAATTATTAACCGATTTCAAAAATAATAGTACCGTAAGAAAGAGTATATTCTGAGGTATACTGCGATATTTTAAAAATTAAAAACTAATAGTAATTAGATATAGATACGGCAGTTTTAAAAAAAAGTAACAAAAATGTCCCGATTTTTCCCGAATTTCAAAAAAATATTATCAAGAACCACATTTAAATTTCAAAAAAAACTCGACGAGCTGCAAAAATTTACGTTGAGAGGTACTCTTAAAAAAAAACTCACGACTAAAGACTGAAATTTTGAATGTGTTTTGCTCACTCGCGGAAGAAATTTCACTTCTTCAACTTTAACACTTAATAAAACCTAAACTAATAGCCGCATCGGAAAAAAATCTTAATAATTATCCAGGGAATACGATGAAGAACAAAGCATGTTAATTTCATATTTTTCCGATCAGTACTTTCTCGGGAAACCGTCTAAGAATGGAGCTAAACAACAAAAATTTCAATTCTTCGGCGGCGGCGGCGGCGGCGGCGGTAACTTTTTTTTAATATAGAGAGATTAATCCAAATTTGATATTTTTCAAGGTGAAGAAATCGCAATGATGAAAGCTCTTATTCTCACAATAAACTTTATCAGGATAACAATCTGATACACAATTCCCATATTTGTATGTAATTCAACCATATACCACGTCCAAATTCATCAAAACCATATTGTTATTAACGCGAATCTATATTTATCTTACGTGGCAAACAAAATAGACGTTATTTGTTATCACGCTTTGGCAACATTGTACGATTCTTTGTTTACTACAATACCAAGAAAAGCCTCGCGCCTCAATTGAATTTATAGCGTTATCGGATGGAATTTTATTGAAAAAAATGGATATTAGTCGAGCTGTTGCAGCGTATAATAGAAATAAAAGAAAGCCGACTTAATAGAAAGTGATACAAGACGTAATGGCAGAACTTATAATATTCTATTTATTTTTACTACAGTACGAATACCCAAATGTGAACGTACATAATCTAGACATTTGCTCTCTAACCAGTTTTTTTTTTCGAACTACAATTTTTAAAGAACAAAGCGGCGTTTAACCTGATTAAACAAAACGAAAAAGTGACCATATTGATGGAACAACGCAAAATAACGGACATGTTCAGAGTAAATACCACACAGAATAAGTAGAAGATTTGAAGGCATTATATTATTTGTTGCATTGTTATAAAACGTTTGCTTTTTTATTTTTCAAAATTATTCCTATTTATATTTCTGCTATTGTAGTATAGAAAACGTGTTCCGGACGCAAATAACGCGCGAACATATTCGGTCGCGGAGGGAGGGGGGGGGGGTTAGAGTAGGGTTTTTGACAATAACTGCAAATGATCCGAATTCCGGAAAAGTCCGAAATCTGGAATGGCCGAGATCCGGAGGTTTCCAGATTTTGGACTTAGTAATGTATTTGGTTTTACAATTTGTTTCCATTTTTTTTTACAATTTGCTATTTTTATATGCATGAGTTTATATCAAAATGTCAAATACAAGGGCTGTTTTCATGGCCATTTTCAGTGCCAACAATTTTTGTTCAACATGACACTGGCACTATAATTTTCGACAACATTATTAATGAAATGGTGTATGGGTGGCTCGAGTGCTGGGGAAATGTACACACAAACAACATGCTGGGTATTGGCCAAGTATTCGCTGTGTATTTTCCAAGCAGCACATTTCGAGTCAAAATTTGCTCAAAGATTTCATTTGAATTCCAAATTGTCCGAGTTCTATTTCAGAGATGAATAACTTTTCTGTAATACAAATTTATATTTGAAAATTATTGTTTTGGAATATCATATTTTGTAAACAATCCCTTCCGTTAGGATACATGTCTTAATTGATTCAAGCGAAGCGATCGAGGTTCGCGCAGCGAACCAATGAGGATCGCAAAGCATTCCCCAGGGGGTATTCGAGCATTAGCGAGCAGGGGCGCGCCCCCTAGTTATTTATAATACAGGATAAACACATGAAGAGAGACACACATTGAGATTTTCCTTGCAGAATGCGAAAAGTAGGTGTGACAATAATAATAAATGTCAAATAGATAGAGATACATAGATGGCAAGTAATTGAATTCACACTGGATCAACACCAAGGGAAGGGAACAATCCCAAAGGGAAAGATACGAGTATAAAACCTCATCATTTTGAACAACTAAGATAACAAGGTCAACAAGCGAGCTGGTATTTCACTTTCCAAACTTCCATGCTAACGTGAGAAAGTTTGAAGACATGTTAAGTTCAAGCGTATCCACCGACCCACCCGAAGGTATTCGGCGATGATATAGGGTTGCTAAGACAAGAACCAGGTACATAGTGCCCCTCTCTAAATCATCATTCGCGCTCCGCACAGTGGTCGACATCCCCCGGAGAGAAAATATCTCGCCCATGGGACAGAGTCCAATGATTCGGAAGCGCCTTTTTGCCTACTAATTCAGTTTGTCTCCACCGAATCGCCATCTTTCAAGACTCAACCTCTCGGAAGTTGCTTTATTAGTTTATACAAAAATATTAAAAAGTGAAATTAATTTCCAATATCAAACAATAATGATACAGGCAAAATAACAATACAAAATACAAATCGAGTACAATTGAAGTTCGTTTAATCAAAGTAAACTTGGCACACATAACAGACAGACAGATGAACAGACAGACCATACATATAGACATACCAGACATACAAGACAGACCAGACATACCAGACATACCAGACATACAAGACAGACCAGACATACAAGACATACCAAGCAGACAGAACAGACAATACAGACAGAACAGACAGAATATACAGAACATACAGACAGACATAATAGAACAGAACGGATAGAACAAGACAGACCGGACAGATAGTCCAGACAGACCAAACATACAGGACAGACAGACTGAACAGACAGGACAGACAGACTGATCAGACAGGACAGACAGACTGATCAGACAGACAGAACAGACAGACAGAACAGACACGACAGATAGACTGAACAGATAGAACAGACAGACTGAACAGATAGAACAGACAGACAGAACAGACAGACAGAACAGACACGACAGATAGACTGAACATATAGAACAGACAGACTGAGCAGATAGAACAGACAGACTGAACAGACAAGTGAAAAAAATCTAACGGGTCTCTATTTAACCATCCAATTGACCAACAGTAGATAAAAATTAAACCGTGTTATAAAGAAACTATTACCGTGTTATAAAGAAACTATTACCGTGTTATACGAGGGTGGTCGCAATTTTTGTACCGTGTTGTAGGGAAACCATGTTATAAGAGGGTCACCTGTACTAAATAACAAATTTCTTACAAATTTTGGTGGAATTACACCCTAAAATTAAAGTTTTAACATAGACCAATGCTCATAACAAAAATCCAACAAAGCGATTCCATCATCATTAGGTTTTCCTTTTAACACTAACAATTGAATATTAAATTCGAGAAATATAATTTACACAAATGAGAGCTCTATAGATACAACTAAAATAAGAGTACAATACTTATACAGGTAAAAAATAAAACATTTCTCAAAACCGAATTCCATTGAAACAATAGAGTTATTAAATAATAATATTGGTTTCGAATAACATCAAGTCCAAGTGATTTCAATAAATGGCAACAACTAATAACCAGAATTTGAATGCCAATATCCACCTACTGAACAAATAAACAAATAAGACAGAAAGAAAAAAATGTCTACCAGTACAGTTCGGATTCAAGAATATTGCCAAAAAGTAGCAATAAAATAACAAATTGAATATTAGCTTCTAATATTCGATTCCGTAAAGAGAAAGATATAGATTCTTTCAATAATTAGTCAAATCTATAAAAGTAAAGTGTGAAATAGACAGCTATCATAATATAGAGCTATCCTTAGTCATAATACACAGTGATAATATAATTTGAAAAGTTCAAAATAGAACAAATAAAATATAATTAAATAAGAGATCAATTCTTTCAATCATTAACAAAATATATATAATATTAGTATAAGTTAAACAACCTTCATAATATAATGTTATACACAGCCAAAATACGGAATAACAATAGAATCCTTACAAATTAACTAGTGATTCAAACACCTTCTATTCAAGACTTACCTCACCTCAGAAATCAATATCAATTTATCAAGCCTAATGAAACAAAACTGTCCTAATAATTACAAGGACTTATTATAATCTTATATTACTTATTATAATAATTACAAGGACTTAATCTAAATTTAGAGCAATAGAATAACAGTATAATATCATACATAAGCTCCTAATCCACAGGTATACATTTAACTCAGCAATCAAAAGTAATAGTCATAACAAGGATATAACAAGGATATATATTCCTCCTTTTGTAAAATTCACATTATAAAACAATAGAAAGCGATGACAAATAGAAATTTTGTGTTCTATATACAATTCCATAACTAAAAGTCATTAATTCTTTCAATACATAACCAAATGAAGCCATGATAAGTTTAAAATCCACTAACCAAGCAAGCAGAAAAATTATTAACTGAAACTTTTTTTTCACCGGTTACCAATCTGCGAACTGGACTACAGTGGCCTTTGAATAGATTGCCTGACAGATATCATCAAAACTTATTCTAATTAAACTACTATTAAAACGAATTATTATTAACAAAAGAAATTCCATAACTATTAATCTTATCACTAACAGCTTTAAAAAACGCTTGTAACCCTAAGTGCCACAATGCATTTTGTAACCTTTATTTTCATTCTGAATAGACGATATACAAAATTCCATTTCCTTATTTCTATTTTTTATTTAAGCTTTGCTTATTAGGTTTTTTTAGTATAGTTTATGCTACGAAACACATTTGATTAAAATATGTTTACTAAAAGTTCGTTGAGCTTCAAAATGGTTTTGATTCATTGTATATTCATTATTTAAACTTATATATAGCTATATAAGGCTTAACCTCCACTTGCGATTTTTCAGTCGCAAAAACCAAACTCATTGTTTCAAATACAAGTGCACACACTTGCGACTAAAAAATCGCAGCGAATAAAAAGTTGCAACCGTCCTATTTCCGCTGTGACGCGACTATCGCTCTACCCAGAGTCACACAGACAGGCATGGACATGCATCCTCCAGCGAGTCGTATTTTCCAAGGTCAGCTTTTCTTTCCATTAAATTATGTTTTTTATTCCCATAATTCAAGTTTCTATCTTTGCGATCGTTAAAAATAGAATGAAAAATTCAAAGGATTTGAAATCTGCGGAAAATGTTACAATAGATCGATACCTTAATAGTAATTTTCTTTAAATAAATATTTAATTATTTAATAAATAATTAAATAATCAAATGGTATTTAGGTACCGTCGTCAATAGCCCGTTGTGTTACTCCAATACAACGTTACTTAAAATACCTACCTACCGAAATAGAATTAAAGTCATTTTCTGTCCAGCGGAATATATGACGTAACTTAGTTTGTGATTAGAATACAATTTGAGCATTTCGCCAATCAACATTCCACAGAACAAATACCGAATAGTTGATATACGATAGTTGATTGATGAACTCTAATTAGATTAAACACTAGGCGTTGCTAAAACGGTTATAAACTACATTCTAAGGTAACCCGATATGTGTCATGCCGAAAGAAAGGAAAGTGTTCATTAACAGATTTTTGTTTTAAGATAATATCCAATTTCGAATTTGCATTTTCACATATCATGGAAAATATGGACACAGTACTTAAAAAAACAATAAAATGTTTCACTTTTTGCTGCATTCATCTCTACAATCTTATCTCTGAAAAATAAATGAATACTATTGCTATATTAAAAAAATTTCGAGCTCAGAAGCCGATCCACTAATTTAATTCACTTCTCCCGACTCGTTGATAGGTAGTTTACGTCATTGTTTTGAACCTATCAGAGTAAATATGTATAAAAATTTATTACATGAAGCTAGAATAATAACTTTAGTTTAACGACCAAAGGGCATAACTCCTGGCATAGTCACCACAGTAAAAATTAATGTAGGATATCTCTTCCTACTAGAAATAAATAAAAAAATTGTCTGTTACGAAATTCAATTTGAAAGTAACATCGCTGGATTATGGAAGTCTGATAATAAATATATAAATTGTAAGAAATAGTCACTAGGATAATTTCTTGTTCGGAACGCCCAAGCACCATCTATTTTAAATGCTATTTAACCAAAGTTTAATTTACCAGACTTGTAAGTAATCGAAAGTTGAACTAAGTGCAAATACACGTTTATTTTGGTATATTAAAGGCTCAGCGTCAAATAAAACTGAGAAAATCGCTTACAAGAAAAATTCCATTACTATGGCTGAAAGAATCTGAAAGCGAGCGAGATTAAAAAGTATGTCTACTAGGGCTTTAAAATCTCAAGCTCATATAAAATGTTTTATACTTCGTATAAACGGAAAAAAAATCGGTTGCAAAATTTAATTAACTATGACTGAAAGAATCTGTGTGTGAAAGCAAAAGATATTAAAGTATTAAAGAGTACAGTGGATCATTCATTTACTTTATGTTTCTTACCGTTTTCATGAATATTAAAAGGTATTAGATAGGTAAGTTGTTAATTAACGTCGATTAGAGCAATACAACGGGCTATTGAGGACTGTTCGAGATCAATCTCGAAGAAATTTTTTAAGGGTGTAGTGCAAAAAGGATTTTCAATTTTACCATATAAAAGTGTTCTTGTATTCTAGCTCTAGCTAGAAAGTTCTAGCTTTTATGTTAGCTTTCCCTTAAAATATTAGAATAATTATTAAAATTTTCTCTAAAAATATTGGAAATGCAAGATAATCCGTATAAAAAAAAGGTCCGCTGCAGTCTGGTTGGAAGAGTAATATATTGACAACCGGAAGTTTAAGAGTTCGAAATTTCCGTCAAACCAAAGACCCTCATGTGCACTGGGACTGGTGCATGTTAAATTGGTTATGGCCTCAAAATTACTCACGTTGATATGATGTGGAAGTTTGTAAAATTGTGTTCTAGCTTAGGTGTTGAAACTAGATAGCTGATCATGGTTCAAAATTGCGAGGTAATATCTACCGATCTTTTACTTTGGGATTGATTGCGTACCATCGACAATAGCCCGGAGTGTTGTTCTAGTGCGACTTTAATCAACTACCTATACACACACCAGACACCTAAAAGTTTTCGGCCACCTTTCTTAAAAAGGTTCTGAGCAATACAGTGTTTCACACGGTGTTCGATTACACTGGAATCATTTTTATTCTATTCTGCTGGAAGGTAAATTTTTAATGGATTTCACATTTTTATCATATAAAAATGAGTGATTTCTTCAGATTTTCTGATAAAGGTAATGATAGGATACAAATTAAAATGATGTCTGATTTTAAAACGTTTTGATTTATTATATATCCACTTTATTATTATTTATTTTTTTGATTACTGACAGGGTCGACCAAAAACTGTACTTTCATTCAAATTTACAGCTGAAAAGTTACTAATATCAAAACAGTGAATCATTATATGCATATTAAACCTTAGTATTCGCAATAAATTCAAGTGTATTTTCTCCAGTGAATATGCAGTTTCTTAAATAATATTGTAGATTTTATAATTTTCAACAAATCGACATCGATTTGTAGAATCTCTGCATTAGAAAGTGTCCAAGCGTTGAGTAACACAGAAAATCTTTTGCAACTAAAGGTCATTAACTATGGGTGATAGAATTTAAAAGTAATCGAGATAAAAAATATGTCAGCAAGTTTTGAGAAATTTCAAGTTCTTATAAAATGACCCAACCTTTGAATGGAATGGAGAAAATAATTTCCAACAAAATTTCATTAACCATGATTGAAAGAATCGGAAAGTGTGTGTGTGTAATCGAGATTAAAAAGTATGTCAGCAAGTTTAGAAATCTCAAGCTCATATAAACTGATTCAAGCGTTGAATGGAATGGAGAATATCTTTTGCGACCAAATTTGATTATGCATGATTGAAAGAATCTGAAAGTAATCGAGATTAAAAATTATTTCAGCATGTTTAGAAATATTAAGCCCATATAAATTGATCCAAACGTTGAATGGAAAGGAGAAAATCTTTTGCAACCAAATTTCACTAACCATGATTGGAAGAATCTGAAAGTAATCGAGATTAAAAATTATATCAAATTTAGAAATGTCAAGCTCATATAAACTGATCCAATCGTTCAATGGAATGTATAAAATCTATTGCAAGAAAATTTCATTAAATATGAGTAAAAGAATCTGAAAGTGTATGTAAACAAGATTAAAAAGTGTATCAATAAGATTATAATCCTCAAGCTCATATAAACTAATCCAATAATGAAGAGAAATAGAGACTCTTTTGCAACGAAATAAATTCCATTAACTTTGAGTGAAAAATCTTTCAGTATGTGTGATTAAGAACTATGTCAATAAGCTAAAATATTACTATAGCATATGAACTGATCCTAGAATCGAGTAAAACGGAGAAATTTTTATGCCACAAAAGTTCATTACCTATGTTTGAAAGAATCTGAAAGCAAGAGAAATGTTTGTAAGTGGAAATATATACCGCACGGCTTAAAAATCTAGAGTCAATACATACTTTCATACGTTGATTTCAAATGGAGTCATTTAATTTTGGAAATAACATAAATGAGTGAGTTATTCTCTAAATTGAACTTATTTCCAACAATTCCGGCCTTAACGACACCAAATTAACGTAAGGCAAACGTTTAGAGGAATTCTAATGCTTTTGAAATCTAAATATTTCACTATGTGCATAGTAATGACAAGCCAAACTCCCGGTATAATTCCAACAATCCATTAATACCAGATTTCTCCACTGGCCATTTTAAATGCGAAAAAGATTTGGCCCAACTTTTATCCTGCACTTGACGTTGATGGGGTATTCGGAAAAGATTAACTAACCTTAACTCCCTCTCATAAAAGGCAGCAGAGTGGGCCAATAGTTGAATTATTTACGCTCGGGAATAATTAATTGTTTTTCTTCTTCCGAACATGGAGGGATGAATTGAATTAGCCGCCCAGCTGACAGAGTAAAAAACTAACTTGTTTTGCTTGCTTCTGTCGACAAATATCGTAAATAATAATTTTTTTTTCAGAATATGTGTGTATGGAAGATGAAATGGGCTGTTTTAAGAAGATTAAGACAGTCAATGACAATTTTATGGTTGAAAATCATCATATCATATGATTGTCATGATATATACTTCCTCTCTAACTTTAGGTTGTACCGTGATACTTCTATTAACCATCACTCTTTTAACCGTCAGTCCATTATTAAAAGCTGATTAAATCAATATTAAAAGTTATTAGTACGTGCACATATATACATACTGTAGGGGAAGACGGGGTACGATGAAACAAAATTTACTAATTATTTTTTCCTATCCGCAGTTTTGCATGCACGAAAATATAATTAATGCATACTTTTAGTCTTGTATTTTCCCCATCTAAATAAATTTTTAATAGGTTCTAAACAATATCCTTATGCTTGAAAAATAACAAAAAGTAAATGTCTCATAGTGTTTCATTGCTGGGCTACAATGAAACACATACTGGGGTGCAATGAAATACTCCAAATGATGCAAGCAATTTTCACCCTATATAGTTTATGATTTCTCCTACAGAATATATTTCCTTATGTTTCAGTTCACCCTCCTTGATTAAAACATACCTAATCATTTATACAGATACTGCTTGTGTCACACATGTTATGTGTGGACATCTCATTCTTAGTACTTCGGTTATCAGCTGGAGCTGGAAAATAATCCCGATCATCGTCATCTTCAGAGTCGTAGGAGGTAGTTGGCTTTGAAAACAATACCTTCTTAGTTTTTTTCCTATTTTTACTTTCTAATTGCTTAACAAGAGCATTTTTTTACTGGCGTGGTTAGAACAAAACTCTTTTTTTTTTCTGTTTTCCTACTCTTACTTCTTTTTTTGGACCAGCCTTGGGGTAAGGTTTTATCTCCTGAGGAGAAATATATTTCCTCACAGGTTGAGAACTAGTGCATGGTGTATGAACAGTTGCTGAACAACCTGCAGTCTGTGATTCTGATCTACTAATGACAAGATCCACCACTTCTGATTCTTGGGTTTTGTCTGTCTGGTCTTCAGTTTCATTAGTCAGCTCTTCAGTTTCATTGATCTGACCATGGAAATAATTTTCAGTAAGACTAGGTCTATCTGACACGTATGAACACAAATAATCTTCTTCACAAAACATTTCTATATTGAAAGGCCATATTCCAGTCTCTGAAAAACCTTTTGTAATATTTTGTGGACTGAAAGACATACAATAAGCAATGCTAAGCAAAGAAAATATCTCATAGATAGATTCTACGACCTGGATTACACAGCATCCAATCATTTGCAGTAGATTTAAGAAATTTTTAAGTGACTTGAACACAGTTTTGTCTAAAGCTGCAATTTGTTACTGGTATGTGGGGGCAGGGTTACAACAATTCTGTTATCTTTCGTAAAATTTAGACTGGAAATCGTAATGTGCAATTAATGATTGTCCATTATTAGTACAGCTGGATTTTCTTTCGAACAGCGTGTATGTGCATGGAAATGTGTTAGAACATTAACAAAAATATCTCCATTCATTCATCCATCCCGATATTGTTGCATCACCTGCAGTCCCAGGTGGAGCTCCATTCAACATGCAAAACTTGGAATTTACTCTAGGAAATACTAAATAATGGGGAAAAGAAGTTACAGAAACATTAATAAATCCACACATTGCAACAAGAACACCCCTTTTACCAGAAGTTAATTGACCTATTTGTTTTTGGCCCCCTTTGACTGAGAACTTTAGGAAGATTGTGAACTTTAGTAAGTGCAGTTTAGTCCTATGAAATAAATAAACTATTCTTAAAGGTTTTTGAAGAAAAAAAACAGTTTAATTTTGCATGCTTTCAAAATTACTGTTTTGATTTGGCGTCACCTTTTCCAATTAATGTTAGGTGTTGCCATTTCCATAGTAAAAGTGTTTTATTTATATTAGTGACAACCAGTAATATGTTATTTTATATCAGTGATATTATATTTACCAGTGATATATTACTTCAAGTAAATGCATTCACCCGGGGCACAATGAAACATGTTTCATTGTACCCCGTCTGCAAGTGTATCATTGTACCCCGTACTGAGGTTACTAACTAAAAAAAGTTTTCAAGTATCTAAATTTTTTTTTTAAATTTTGGTTTTGGAGGTATGAAGACAACGACACAAAGATAACAAAAAATGTGTAGAAAAAATAATTATTACATATAACAACGAGGAAAAAGAAACAAAATTACTTTTAGGAAAGAAACTTACTTTCAATGGTAAAAAACCAATAACCTTCTATTGCTAATGTTGTAGAAGTGAGAATGTATCCAAATCACATCAGTTATTGGAACATATAGTTGCATAACATATATATAATTTGCAACTTTCTGTGACAAATTTTACTGATTTTAGAAGTTATGTTTCATTGTACCCCGTCTTCCCCTACTCTATGTACAATAACCATATTGACGCTCAGAAAGCAAGAGACTCCAAGAAATAAAGAAATTGACAGACTATTTTAAAATTTGAATATGTATATGCGTCTACAGCGTAAGTTCATGCAACAATACGTACATATGTACTGTGCGTAATGTAAATTGTATATTGTTTGTACGGCGTTAATTAAAAAGTACCAAATTACCACATTATGTGTTTAGTAATGTAACTATACGTATAATCTTTTTTGATAACTATATCTGCTTTCAACAGTTACTGGGGTTTATTTTAAGGATCTCACAATGGCACCTTATACATATTATAAAGAAAAAAAATAGCTTTTAATAGGAATTTCAACATTTTCACGTTCTGCAGCATTTTCGGTTGTGAAGTAGACTCTCTGGCCATTCTCAAGGTGGATGCTTAAATGAACGACTGTGGGATGGCGTTCATGAATTGGAAAGTTCAGTTAGGATTACAAACTGACAATAAGAAACAAATAATATTATGCTTTAAAAAATTCGATGAAACAAACCAAAATTAGAAACCGTTAATATATAACTTTAAAAACGATAGTTAGGATTACAAAATGACAATAACAAACAAAGAAAACTTTAACAACGATAGTTACGATTACAAACTGACAAAAGAAACAAATAATATTATGCTTTTAAAAAATCGCTGAAACAAACCAAAATTAGAAACCGTTAATATATAACTTTAAAAACGATAGTTAGGATTACAAAATTACAGTAAGAAATAATATTATGGTTTTAAAAAATCGCTGAAACAAACCAAAATTAGAAACCGTTAGTATATAACTTTAAAAACGATAGTTAGGATTACAAAATGACAATAACAAACAATAAAAATAAAGATAACTTTAACAACGATAGTTACGATTACAAACTGACAATAAGAAACAAACAAATAATATTATGCTTTTAAAAAATCGCTGAAACAAACCAAAATTAGAAACCGTTAATATAGTACTTTAAAAACGATAGTTAGGATTACAAAATGACAGTAAGAAACAAACAAATAATATTATGGTTTTAAAAAATCGCTGAAACAAACCAAAATTAGAAACCGTTGATATATATAACTTTAAAAACGATAGTTAGGATTACAAAATAACAATAATAAACAAAGACATGCCTTAAAAATATGAAGAAAAACACAAAAACAATAAGAAACAAAGGAAAAAGATATATATAAGAATAAACCGTTAATAAAAAATTAGTTACGATTTCAAATTACAATAAGAAACAAAGGAAAAATGTTATTTTGCTTTTATGAAAAAAGCTATAAAACACACATTAACAATAACAAACAAAGAAAAATTAAAATTATGCTTTTAGAAAAGCAATAAAAACAATAGAAATTTAATAAAATTGTTTACCGTTTTACTGGCGTCAGCAGTGCGAATAGACGCACACTTAACAGTCACAATTTGAATCAGAGGCAAGACCGATTCAAGAGTGTTGCCATTCAGAGGAAAACAAATAATAATTCAATATCGTATTAATTATTTAATAATTAATAAAATTTTAATAAAATTTTCTAGATGAAATTTTAAAAATCGGGCTGGTATATAAAATTGCAAAAAATTCGTACTACATGTGTGCCTAATTTCATTAGTGTGAATGCCATAAATTCGTCAGGGCACCCCATATATACCACACACACATAAACACAGAAACTTCATTTTATAATAGTAGAGATACTTACTACAAAAAGTTATAAGGCTTACAACTAAGATTAAATTATCGTTATAATAGTCTTAAAAGGTCTTTTCGTTAATTATAGGTAATCATAAACACGTTAAACGCAATAAATACTAAAAATGTCTTCTTTAAAATTTTAACTTCTTTTTTACAAGATTCGTAGAACTCTAGTTTATTTACTGGGTAATGTTTTAAGCAATTATTTCTTAACATTCAATTCTAGGAAACCTTTTTATATTATAAAAGTATTGATAATTTGCTATTCGTTTTAAGGAAGTAAGGAAACAAGTTTTCCAAGAAATGACTGGTTAGGTTTTTATGGACCTTTTGGTTTCCAATCTACTACTCTTCCAACTGTGATACCCGTGGTTCACTACCTAAATAAAAAAAACTATTTATACTATAAATGTATTGATAATTTGTTGTTTGTTTTAAGGAAGTAAGTAAATAAGTATTCCAAGAAATGGTTGATTAGGTTTTTATGGCATAAAATGGCCATATTAGGCTCTGCTGCGCCATACACAAGATATACAAACATCAAGTAATGGACTTGCACACGACAAGAACATTTTACTGACACAGAGCAGAGAAATAACACACATAGGGATCGAACCTGCGTCACCTACAACTCGTGGGGTGCTTGTGAAGTCGACATACCCACTGAGCTATGACGATCCCAGTATTCTAAAAAGAATATCAACAAATCAAACTATGACAAAAACATTAAGGTCATCTGAATTATATCGATTCGTAATGTTTTGTACATCGAGTCTGGAATGTGTTTTTCCCAAATTTGGAACGAATGGAATGAATTTTCAATAATAATGAACTTAGTTTTTAGTATGGCTGACCCGGTTATTTGTAGATAGTAGCACAAATTGAGTAAAAGTGTTAAAAATAAAACTACAGTAAAGATAGAGGATAAAGTAAAATAGATTAATTGTTACTCTTCCTAAAACGTTGTAGTTAATTACAATCGCAACGCTTTTTAATTTCATGTTTCTAAAAAAATCCAATTACAGGAAACAAAATATACTAAACATAAAATGGAAAACAAATATCTACACAAATGCAGTTTGATCTACATAAAGCAGAGTTGGCGTCTGTCTGCCTATTCTCTATACAAATCTGTTTGTTATATTCTCTATAACAATCGCAACGCTTTTTAATTTCATGTTTCTAAAAAAATCCAATTACAGAAAACAAAATATACTAAACATAAAATGGAAAACAAATATCTACACAAATGCAGTTTGATCTACATAAAGCAGAGTTGGCGTCTGTCTGCCTATTCTCTATACAAATCTGCACCGTTTGGCCAATCCATACCAAATTTGATACATACACTTTGGAACCCTGCGGTTACGATATGGTAACTCTTAACACCCATTCTATTTGTCATAGGTGTACAGATGAAGACGAAATTCCACTACGAATTCCCATTGGTTTGCTTCGCAAACCAAATGGAGATTCGTAGCCTATTGGAATGAATTCCCTGCGAATTCCAATTTGGTTTGCTTCGAAAACAAACACCAAGTACACGTCGTGATTACTTCGTCCTTGTCAAATGCAGCCAAATTCAATAACAGCCATCATGGCACTGCCCGAAATGTTGGTTTGCTTTGCAAACCAAATTATGAACTATGGTTTGGTTTCGTAAACCAACACCACGGGCTACGCCGTAATGGCCTAATCACTGTCAAATTCGGCCAAATTCCAATTGCGAAGAGATCCAATCGGCTTGACGTCACAATCTCTCGCGAAAATATAAATATTTATTGAAAAATTATCTATTAAAAGAAAATTAAATGCAAGGTATTGATGTGGTGTAAAATGTTCCTCATATTTTAAATCCGTTGACATTTTTTACTCTATCTTTGATGGTCTAGGAGATAGAAAAAATAACTACATAACTCCAGTTAAAAGTTTACTTGTTTTTTATCGTCTGTTGGAAAATCATTCCTCTGAGCAAAATGAAAACGGAAACGAAAAAATAAATTTAGAATCTTTGATATTTTATTCGGTTACATTCTAACGAAAACAATAATAATTAAATTTTTCTTTAATTCA
Organism: Metellina segmentata; assembly: GCA_947359465.1. Lineage (NCBI taxonomy): Eukaryota > Metazoa > Arthropoda > Arachnida > Araneae > Tetragnathidae > Metellina > Metellina segmentata. Next base: position 103,987,011 of record OX375879.1, read on the forward strand.
TTTTAAAATGTTCTAGATTGAATTTTTAATTTGTCGCGACCCAAAAATTTCAAAAAATGTAGGACACTTGTGTGCCAAATCGCATTACTGTAAGCACCCAGATTCGTAAGGACTTGGCGGGCACAACAAACAAACACTTTTGTTAATAAAAGTAGAGAATAACGTACGTGGATATCCGTAATCACTCCAAAATTCAAAATCGTCTGCTGTAGTAGTCACCTTCAAAATAAACTTTTGTAGATGTGCGATTAATATAAAATTGAGTATATGGATGGGATAGATCATGCATACATATTTGCGTCCGAAGTAAATTATAAGTGGGATGGAAATGTTAAAAATATATTAAAAATTATTTTCCGCGCACTTAAATGATGCTAGCATTCTTTTATGTAAGAGAAGTCATTAAACCGAACACTTTTCGATAAACATTTAAGTTATTAAGCTTAAGCAACGTTGGATGATTCTGAAAGTAAGAGATAAAACAAAACCCTTCATTGAGACGGATTATTTATAGAATTGAATTAATTACAAATATATTAACCTCCGGAAAGCAACTATACAGCTTAAAATAACTATTTATAGCAACATTGTTACACATACATTCTTTTAAGAAGTTTAACTAAATAATTTTGTTTCTAGTTGAATTCAAGTTCTAGTTACTTCGAATTTTGAAATCAATAACATCAACTAACAAAGGGCAAATTGTTTTTATTGTGCTAGGACGTTGTAAAAATGTTTTTCCTAATCAATATTACTACTTAGGTTCAAAGAAATGAATCAAAATGATTTCGCAATTAAAAAGAATGTATACGTGAAGATTCATAACTCCAAAATAGATTTTATTTGGTGGTTGAAGCCTGAATCATAATTTCATACCAATTCCTCATGTATTAATAACTTATTCCGTGGACTGTTCCTTTTGACTAGTAATAACATAGTTCTAAAGAGTGTTGACACTCTAAAGAGTTCACACACACATAATTTTACCTTCAAACGTGCACTCCTTCCTGCATGTCTCAGTTCTAAAAATACCTATCCAGTACCTATCCACCTTCTTCACAAATACAATGTTTTCAACATATTCTATTCTAAAGAAAGGATCGATGGAATCTTTCCTATCGATTCTATTGTATGGAAATGAATTAAACAATCTTTCTTGTTGGATATTATCCTATTCCTTCAACTGTTTAAATGTAGCAAATATTTCATATACAAATCTGGCTTGATTTGCATGTGAAACGCCCATTTAATTTGATTGATCAGAGCTATACATATAAACAAAGTTAGTTTATATTCTGTTCTCCTGGATCCAAATACTAGATATTTGTATGTTCTTTTATGAATTGCTATTTTATCTGTTATTTTTATATTTTAATAAAGTTTTAAGTATCGTCTTGGCTGTCTACTTTTAAAAATTGTTATACTATGCATCCTGCACTTCGCACCTTTGCTAGATTCTTAGCCCATTTACATAAAATTTCCAAAGGATTCTATTTTAAGAAAAAGACCGATAGAATCTTTCCAAAATATTCCATTCTAAAGAAAAAAAGCAATTTATACTTTCCAAAAGATTTTAAGGAAACAATCAAAATAATTCTATTATACCAATGGATTCTATTATAATTAAAGGAGCTTATAGAATCGTCACAACGATTGATATGAATAATAAATGAGCAATCGAATCTTACCAAATGATATTTTTTACGGAAATTACCGATAGAATCTTTCTAAAGGTTCAAAGAAAGGACCAATGAATCTCTCTAAAGAAAGATTTTATTCTGAGGAAAAGACCAATAAAATATTTCGTAAATGTCAGAATCCATGAATTCTGTAGAATTATGTGATTATTCAGTCAATATGTAAGGTAAAAGCATTACTTACACCTATCGGAAATTACATCATACTCAGGCGGTTAATGTGCGCACGTGAAAATATTCCAGATTTAATAAGTTTTAATCCAGTTTAATCTTCGCCTTTCCAATTGCCTTATTCAAACTAGTACAGCTGGGCAGCGCTTCTTAGAAATTTTGGTTCCTCACTGCGAATTATTATTTGGTTTTCTAATGCATCCTTTACTTCATTTCCGTCCAAGAGTGTAGGGGCGGGGGCATTCAGAAAACCATTAGTTGTTAATTTGATTACACAAAGGTTTAAGAGTAACAGTTGATCCAGAGCTGAATTTATAGCACTTTCCATTTCGCGGAGCTGAAAAGCGTGCGCTTCTAATTAGAGCCAAATAGGGAACCCTCGTCTCCTATTCTACTCTTTAAATGAACTCGTAGCATCGATCTGGAAGTGTCTCGTCTGTCGTTGAAAAGTGTTTGTTTTGTAGCGCAGCTTGCTGCGATTGATTTCAGTTATGCTGATTAATTTCGGCATTCATTTTAAACGTCGTTTAAAATACTCAATTTGAGTTGCTTGGTTTTCTATAATTGGAAAGTAAGACGATATTTTGCCGCCCAAGCGGTATAGTCGATAAAGCACTCTGCTCCCACGCTTTGGTTTCGTGGTTCGATTCCCGACTAGGGCTACTGCCCTAGGGCTGGTTGTAAGTGATGTCCGAGGAAGAAGTCAGACTCCAGCACAAGTGGTTTCTCGCCAAAAAGGGGATAGCTTCACCCCCTATGTCTTTACCAGTGATCAATTTGTGTGTTTGTAAAATAATAAAGTCTGTTTTCTTTTTCTGTGGCTGTCCTACTTCAGATCACTGGGCCTGATCTCGTCTTTCACAGTTCAGGAGACACACGTCAACAACAACAAGACGATATTTGTGCGTCACATTGTTTCATATAAACAGTCTTTAGTTGCATGGAAAGTTGTCTTGGAAGCTTATGAGAGGGAATTGTGATGTAAATTAACAAACCAGACTGGCTGCGATTTTATTTCCGCAACCCAAATATTCTCGCGGAGTGCATATCAGGGTTAACTTAATATACTCGTACCCTTAAAATATTACCACTGACCACCGACCTTCTGGAATACAAGGGGAAAAATAACGGTTACTTGTGAATTGGTACTCAATGGGTAAGCGACCGTTACTCCTAACGAGGACACTCACTAACATTCTAACAACTATGTTTATTTTTTGTGTGTTTCTTCTCTTTCTGAAATCATAAGACGAAACAGTTGTAACGGCTTATATGAAACACTCAACTTACATGCATGCACACCCCCAGGATAGTTCTGATTCTGAGACGTATGCACGTTAAAAGTATTTAACACTTAGAGGCACGCGATTAAAAATAATAATAAAACCCTAGTTGCACAGAATTTTTTTAACATAAAAAAGTGGGAAAAAAAACATTCATTTCAATTATTTAACCTAAAACAAAACTCAAAATAAAGAAATAATAATAACATTTCAATAAGTCCTTTATTACAGAGTGGGACATATATGATCCCACCGTGCAACTAACGTTTCAAATGAAAGTCATTGAAACACAACTTTTTTTTCCAAATAAAAGTGAAACTTTGCAGACAGTACATCACCAAGAAGTGCGAACTTCTTTTTCCCGTGCAGCAGAACGCACATCTTCAACGAGTAGTATGTTTTGGTAGATGTTTCGAGTTTTTTCCTCGAATTTCCCATGAAACAGTGGGTTTAGATTTTTTTTTAATCTGCAGTGGAAGTTCATATGTTGATAGCGCATTTTATCAATTAAAGTCTGGGCAACAAACACTGCAGCGCACTGCCCTTTGTAATGTTTCACCTCCATGTTTTGACCCAATTGTTTATAAACCATAGATGAATTAACAACAGCTGCATCCAAAAAAATATAATAGTATACGGTGCCACCATTATTTACTATGTCAGTACATAATACATTTATATGTTTATAAATTAAAAATAATAATTAATATTTTTATTTTTAATAACTTGCATGGTAGGATACATAAAATCCCATCAACTATTCAGTTCCAAAATTATTGTAAACATAAACTGGAAGTCTGTCATCCAAAAAGTATAAAGAGGAGTTGGTTCGTGTGGACTTAAAATTTATTTTTGTCCACACAAAACAACTCTACTATATACTTATTGGAAGAGAGATTTACAGTCTTGGTTGACTTTTGGAGTTGATTTCCTTGGATTGTAAATTAATTTTTGTAATGTGGTGGCCACGATACTACCACACCAGAATTAAGCATGACTGAATTAAATAGATTCTATCAATTGTTGAACGATTGTGAATTGCGCGAGACCGTGTTTAGATCACGCGTGTATTACTGCATCCATGATCATGCAATGGATGATTGTGACCGGTTGACTGTCCAAATGAACTTGAAGGAAGTTAAGTTAACTTTTTGTCTCTCTTCCAAAAAATACTTTTACATTTCAGTAAAACGAGCACTGTCTTTCAAATTTCAAACTTAAATGTACGTTAAATGTACGCAACAATTAACCCTACTGGTGGTTTATCTTCGATTCGAAAATTTCAATGTAGTATCTATCCTCTCGTGCAAAAACATCTTTCAAACTATCACCAATTCTAGGAGAGGGATGATTTGTTTTTCATACTTGATCTTCATTGTTCCTAGGAATAATATGGCAAGTATATCTCGGACAAAATACCTCAACCTTGGCAAAATTGGTCACATCTTGTACTAGATCTTTTGTCGAAACCCTTCGAGGTTTAATCAGGAAAAGCACCACATTAAAGCTAGTACATATACATCAGTTTACTCAATACATTTCCCCCTAAGGTGAAGCAGGTGGTACTGTATGAATTTGTAGATTCTTGCTTGTATGTATTCGTAATTAATTGCATGCATTCGTGCACGAAATCGTAATTCAATGTTTCATCTATTTTTGATGCGATCCAACACCAAAACAATAGCAATCGAGATACACTATATGAACAAAAGTATTTGGTCACTGCATGTTGTTCAGAAAAAAGTGCTTTATTACTCAATTTAGTAACGGGTAGGCCCTCCTTTTACTTGTATTACATCCGCAACACGTCGAGGCATGCTTTCCACAAGTTCTCTGTAAGTCTAGGCAGAAATAACTCGCCATGCCTCTTGCAAGGCTGCGAGAAGAGATAGTTGAGGAGATTGGCGTACGTGGTGGTGTCGTACATGTCGCTCCGGTACGTACCTACAAGTGCTCGATAGGATTAACATCGGGACTCTGAACAGGCCAGTCAAGCAAATTCACCTCATTGTCATGAAACCATTCCTGCACACATTTTGCCATATAACATGAAGTTCGATCCTCTTAGAAGAAACAACCATCATCGCGTAGAATTGCCATAGGGTAGGCAAGACCAAAGTATCCAGAACATCGAGTTACACGTCAACGTACACTCTACCAGCTACATAAATCAATGGGATGAGTCTTAACCTGGAAAACAACCCCACACTGAGATGGATTTTCCGAATATCTGCCCACCCATCGGTCTGGTGCTAAAGGTGTTAGCCTCTAGATAGGAAGATTCCTGGTTTGAATACGGGTAAGTGCATGGATATTTGTAAGCGTATAATGTAAAGACGGCTGGTGCACCTTAAATCTATCGTGGCCGAAAGTCCTCACGTTGGGTTGGTGTGGAAGTTTGGAGAGTGGGGTGCCTGCTCAGGTGTTGCCTCGTCATCTGACCGTGGCTCAAAATTACGCTGTGCTGTCCTAGGATCTTTTCCTTAGGGGGATTGATCCCGGAAAGTAGTCAATAGCCCGTTTTGTTGCTCTAGTACGACGTTAATTCAAATTATCATTACCATTACTACTGTGTAGGCTAGTGTCACTTGGTCATTCTAGTGTCACTTGGACATTAAAGTTCTAGAGAATAGACGGCAATGTACTTAATATTTGTTATTATAAAATATATTTTATATACTGTTTTCCACTATTGTGTGAGTCTATTGCCTTCTAGTGTCATTTAGATTAATGTCTTAGAATAGACGCGGGTGTAAGCATGTTTCGTATTGAAGAAAATATTTTTGGATTCATTTTTCTACTTCCATATGTGCCTATTACCTTGTAGTAGCATTTAGTTTAATGTCCTTGAGCAGATTGATGAAATTATGCGTTTCGTAGTCTAAAACATTTGTATCCTCGGATCTTTCCCTTAGGGGATTGATCCTGGACCGTCGTAAATAGCCCGTTGTGTTGCTCTAGAGCGACATTAATTAAAAATTACCAATTAGCTTCGTATTTCTGCAAGTGTACTAATACTTTTATCCATATAGTGCAAATAGCCGACCAACCGGTATAGTGGTCAAGGTGTTGGCCTCTGGATCGGAAGGTTCCTGGTTCGAATCCGGGTCAGGGCATGGATGTAAATTGTGCTGTCCTTTGTTAGGGACAATGATGGTCCACCCATTGGGTGCCCTTTCACAAGTGACCATCACTTCTGGCCTCGTATAAGGCTACAAAGACTTCGGTCAATTATGTACTGTATTGTATTTCTCTATTGTATCATGTATTGTATTTGTCTTTGCAATCTGTACCCAGCTTTGCCATTGGAAATTAAAAAAATATATATAGTGCAAATGCAAAAATTTACTTCAAGCTAAGACAATTGAAACACCAATGAAAATTTTTACAGAACCTACATCAAATTTGTATTTCCAAACAAAAATCATCGTCTGGTGAAATTAAAATAGGAAGTTTTACTTTTGTAAAAACATCGTTTGCAAAACATTCCCCACACAGACCACTGAAATTCGAGAAAGCCGTACTGTCGCCAAGCGAAACGCTTGGCGACGGAATCTCTCCTCACTCGGCAAGTGGCAACCCTTTGTCATCCTGCTGCCTCAGTCTAGCATCGGAGATGCAGAGATGCTCAGAGCTGAAAAAACTCTCCTACATCGATAGAATCGCGATCGCTTACACCCCTTCCTCTCGACGTCCCCAACCGTGAATATCGTTCGCACCTCTTCGAACGACTGCAGCTGGTTCTCGGATACAGAGCAAAGGAATTAAAATCCATGTATTCCGGCATCCTTGGAATGGGTGCACTACCCTCATGAAGGCGCCCGTTATCTTCTGAAGGTGTGAGGAAAAGGGATATAACAGGTGGTTCTGCATTGAGGTGAGTCCTTGCCATCCTCTTATCTGAAGGGAATGGGGAAAATAATTATGTTTGTGGAATGTGCAAGAATGAAATTATTCTCTCGTTCATGAATCGTCGCATGCAGCAATAGAAATGTTTCGGTTTTTAAATGGAGTGGTGTGCAGTGAAAAAAACATTCGTGCTTTATTTCGACGCATCTTTGGTTTTCTGTGTTTATTTATGAAGCATGAAATGAGCCTTGATCTAAAACCGGCTCTTTGCAACAAAATGTGAGATGCGAACATCCTTTTTATGCTGTTAAACTTACAAAAGTTGTAATTTATTACAGAATGGTTTTGCAAAGTGTTAAAAATATTTCTATATCAAACGGTTTTAGTAAAATTTTAGAGAATGCGGATTCGCCTTTTTTTCAATTCAGTCATTAATAAGTTAATTTATGCATCAGAGATAATAGTGTTTATGCTTGGTTTGAGAACTAGTCAACAATTAAAGGCACGTATATGTGATAAAGGATATTTGTTTATGTTTTTTGGCAGCAAAGTGGTGTGCAGGAAAACAATCATTCGAGTAGTTTTTTGACGAATCTTCAGATTTTTGTGTGAATTTTTGATGTATGAAATGTGCCTTGGACGATTTAGGACTCATTTTCTCAACAAAATGGTGTATGGGTGCGTCATTTTTGTTCTGAGTGCACGAAGTTAAATTTACAAAAATTAGAATTTAGTAAAGAATGGTTGTCTAAAGTGTTAATAACATTTGTATATATCAAAAAATTTTACTCAACTTTCAGAGCATGTGGATTAACTTTTTCCCACTACGATCATTAATATGTCGCTGTAAGCATCAAGAGTATTTTTATGCTTGGTTTAACAACCAGTTAAGACTAAAAACCACGTATGTGTGATGAAGAATATTTCTATATATATTTTTACACCAGTATGGTGTGAAAGAAAATAAACATTCAATTAATTTTGAGGAATCTTTAATTTCCTGGGCAGATTTTCGATGCATAAAATATACCTTGATTGTAATCGGCTTTTCAACAAAATGTGGAATGTGGACATCATTTTCGTTCTTAAGACTGGGTTGTTTAACTTCCAAAATCTATAATTCATGAATGCATAGTTTTCTAAAGTGTTAGGAATATTGCTGGAGTATGAAACGTAGACCAATTTCCGGAAAGTGTGGGATGCGTCTATTTGTATTTCATTCCTTGATGTGTTTATATAAGGGTCAACAAGAATTTGGTATGCATGTTGTAAGAATTTATTAAGTATAAAACACATGTGTGTGAGAATGAATATTTGTTTATGTATCAACCGTATTCATCAACTTTCTCATGCTCTTGTTTAGATGCTTATATAATGTAGCTATTTGATTATCCTTGTCTTTAAAATAGAGCATGTTGTTTTCCTATTTTACTTGGAAATAGGGAAAATGTTACATTAACATGTATTCCTTTAAGGTTTATTATACACTTTTATAAAAACTTAAACTTTTGAGACTGTTCAGGTTAAATAGCAGTAAATGCATTTAAATATGGATTGTTGTGTCCAATTTCCTGTTATATTACAATTATTACAATAATTTAGTACACATGTTGCTCACGATAACCCTTGGTGTATGTCCCGACGAGTTATCTCGTCACTAGCAAAACTAACTAGATCTTGATGGATGAGTTATCTCATCATTAGACGAAAGCTGACGAGATCTTAATCTCATTATCATCAAAACATCGGCGATACCTTTATGATGAAAAATGTCATGATTAGCAAAACATCGGCGATACCTTTATGATGAAAAATGTCATGATTAGCAAAATTTGCTAGGTCTGGATTGACGAGATATCTAGTGGAAACCACATGGAGGGTTAACGGTTACAGGAATTTTAAAACTTTAAATCCTAAAAGACAAGCGAAATAGTTTGATGGGTTTTTTTTTTAGCAATGGATTACCTTTCTCTATTGAGGAGAGCTGCAAATTAAGTGACAGAACAATGCAACTGAAAAATAAGTAATAGAACAATTTATTGTCGTTTTGATTTTAAGAAAAAATTATTAAGATTGTAATTGTTGAAGGAAAGAATATTTTTTATGGGTTTAAAGATGTATTTTTGTAAATAGATTCTTTTATGTGGTAGCTCATGCTGTATTCAATTCGGTAATTTACTTTTATATCAGCGTACAGTAATACCTTCATTATTGCATACATTTCATGACACATAAAACGACAGTTTTCGGTGCATGTATTCATTAATATTTTTAGCTTAAATTTAGGTACCTGATATGTGCCTTTAATAATTTATTTTTTCTGTGCTTAAGGGTTTTGGTAAAATTTTACATTTAAATAAATATACAATATTTAATATCTAAGCTATCATAGCATATTTTATGCCTTGCTTACTGTCTATTAAAATAGTAAGACACTGAAAAAATAAAGATAAATTTGATAGCTAGTTTTATCTTTGCTACGTAAAGAACATGTCTGGAGAAAAATAATGTCTGAAAGTTTTAGTTTCACGTTGCTTGGAATTGTACGAATTTAATGTGTAAAAAATGCATTGAAAACAATTACTTAAATGAAAGAAATAGAATTCCCTCTAAAACAGAGCGATTTAAAACCTTTTTCATCTCGTTTCACACGAACTCGTTACTGAAATTCTGCGGCAAACTAAAAACATTTTATAACGATCAGAAAAATGTTGGGTTTTTTGTATTGTTAACAAAAAGGGGGAAACAATAATTACTTGCTTTTTCTTTTCTAAACTTAACTTGAAAATCTTTTTCATGCAATTTATTATGATACTTTGTAATAAATAAATCATACTCAAAATTATTTACGCGGGTAATTGTTTGCGAAAACACTTTTAGAAAGCTGAAAACTAAATTATTGCCACAAAATAAATCTTACACAATTTAAACAGTTAACCATCTGTAATCACACCAGTTTCCACGGCGCACCAGTTAAAAGTAGTTGCTCTATACCATCGATTATTCCTAACTTTTTTCTCTCTTCTACCCCTCGACTAGATTTACGAGTACCCCCCGCCCCCTTCTTCCTTACATCCAACCAGTACCATGCAATAGGTAAGACGGGCACTTGTGCAATGATTTTTGCCCCCCCCCCCATGTTGCATGACAGATAAACTTAAAATATCAAAGCAAAATTATAATTGTTTTATTATTTATGAGTGTGGATGAAAAAATTTTAAGTAGCTCGATTTTTTATAATATGGAAGACAAAAACAGAAATAAAAATAGAACTCAAATAATATATTTACTAATATTAACTTATGATCAAAGTACAATAATTATTCATAAAATTTTAATGCTATCCATGAGATTGTTTCATGGATCCGAGTTTCTTAAAATCAGGAGCTGTGTCAAGCATATTGCGATAGTTATTCTTAATGTATGCATAAGATGAGAATGCTCTTTCGACAAACTGTGTTTGTGAAAGGTAATAAATATTTTATTGCTTTCTCATTCATTGCTTGGTACTTTTCTTTCACTACTGCCCAGAAGTCAATGAGATTTATTTTTTTCAAATCTAATTCTAACGAATCGGTTGAAAGTTCTATCAATTTATCTTTTTCAGAAACTGATAGTTTTTCGTCTTGTTGAATAAGCAATTCGTAAAATGGATTTAAAATCCAGTTTTTTCCACTATTTCGCTTCGGAAAATAATGTCTAAACGACACCTTAAGTCCTTGTAAGTGAGCTATTACACTACGTTTACATTCATTTGACAATTTCAGCTCTATCTCAAATAAGAAACTGTGCGGAATCTAAAGAACTTTACACTGGTTATTTTGGATACGTGATTCCCAAAAATGCAATTTCTTGATCATAGACTCGATTTTGTCAGACACCGCAAAGATGGTTATGGAACTGTTCTGTAATCCAAAGTTTAATTCGTTTATTTTAGAAAATATACCGGGCAAGTACGCAAACTTCTGAAGCCATTCCCCTTCATAAAACTTAAAGCTTAACTAAAATGGACGGTCTTCGAAAAAAAACTTAAACTTCGTGTCTCAATTAAAACAATATTGAGAGTACTTTTCCTCGTGAGAACCACCTCACTTCCGTGTGTAAAAGTAACGCAGTTGGTGGCTGTTCATCTCTTCACACAAGGATTTGAATAGTCTGTATTTCGTTGAATTAGCCTTAATAAAATTAACAACTTTGACAGATTGATTGAGAACTTCCTTCAAAGAATCTCGCATGTATTTGGTTGCTGTGCTTTGTCTGATATACTGAAATGACTCCAAATTACATGGGAAGCGACTCAGTTGATGAGATCACGTAAACCTGTATAACAGCCCGAGATAGATTTTCCACCATCCGTACAAACACCACAGCAATTGATCCAATCAATTTCGTTTTCACTTCAAATAACAGTGTATGGCATTAAATATATCCTCTATTACATATATAAGTGAGAGGATAGCCAAATAAAATATTATTTCAAACACGTTATGATTTAAATATCTTATAACTAGCCAATGCGTGGCTAGCCCGGCGTTGACCGTGCCCGTGGTGTTGGTTTGCTGAGCAAACCAACATCACATCCGACTCCGTGATGTAAGGTATTAAGCTGGTGTAAAATTTTCCGCATATTTCAAATCCGTTGAAGATATATTCAGCTAAAAAATTATTTGTTTAAAGAAAATCATATTTTTAGGTATCAATCTAAACTGAAATTTTCCACAGATTTAAAATCCTTTAAAATTTTTACTCTATCTATAACGGTCTAGGAGATAGAAAAAATAACTTTGATTTCAGTTGAAAGATTAATCGTCTGACTGGGAAATCAATCGCTCAAAATCAAAGCGGAAACGAAAAAAATAATTTTCTCCGCGTTCTGCGGATGAAAAAAACTTGGCATCATTCCAAACCCTGACTGCAAGGTCGCATGACCAAAAACAGTTCTCCGCGTTTGAAAAACCGATGGAGAATAAAACTATGAATTTTCTGAATGAATGAAAACTATGAAACTATGAAACATTCATTTATAAATATTCTAGATTGAATTTTAAAATTCGCCGCGACCCAAAAATTGAAAAAATTGCAAAACGAACTACCTGTGTTCCAAATCTCGTTGCTGTAAGTGCCATAGAATTGTCAGTATTTTGAGGCCCCAAACAGACAAACAAACACTTTCTTTTATAATAGTAGAGATAAGAAGCAATATTGACAGACTGGAAACATCAGTGCTTTCATACTCCTGTTGTGAAACAAAAATGACTGCTTTTTATTCTTGCAATTATTGTGGATTCCGTTTCGTTAGACATATGCTTAATTCACCGTGAAACTGTATTGTTTAAGGGGACATAGTACCTTGTACCCTTCAAAAAATCGATTTTTCAAAAGTATTTTTTTTTAATAATTTGGAATGTTTGGAGCATTTTAAAACAAACTGTATCGAAATCCGACGAAAATTACGCTTACAGCAATAAAAAACGTAAATGTCAATACTGACTGACCTTGTGATAATGAGTCGAATGTAGTTAGTTTCGGTTTCGGAATGGAAAGCATCCTTGTAATTATTTTATATTCAGCCACTCTGCTGATCTATGTAATACATTTATTTAACAGGGAGAAGGAATTGTTCAACTCCAAGAATAACAATTGAAAGATAACTTGATAACTTTAACCAGGATAACTTGATTGAAAGATGAATAACAATCCAAGAATAACAGTTAACTGCTTTCATGTGCTCTCTTCTGTCTTAGCTTTCGAAAGACGTTGCAATTTTTTGTTGTTGATATAAATAGTCATTTTATAAATCCTGTTAAAATGTCTGGCAAAGCAGATCGTAAATCTGGTGATTTTCGCAGAAAGAAACGTCGTTTTCATGGGAATCAGCATTCCCAAGGGAAACAATCTGACGGTCCCACGTCATGGTGTGAGTATCAAAGATCCCAATTTGACACAAGTGTTTCCTACATATACAAGAAAACTGTGCCAATACCTGTAATGGATGCAATTAAACCTACATTTTCAGAACTATCAGCACCCAAGTTGTTGAAAAAATGTATGGGTGGCAAGACACAAAATGCTAATGGGTCTTTTAATTCCACTGTTTGGAAGTATTATCCGAAAACATCCGGATCATCTAAAACTGTTATTATCTTTTAATAAACGAAGCATTAGTAATTTTTAATGATATAATGGCAGGTCGTCTGAGCATTTTGAAATGTCTAGGCCTGCAGGTAGGACATTTTGCATACACCTCTGCTAAAAAATCTGATTTGTCGTGTTTGAAAAGTGCAGAAATTAAATGTAGGTCATCAACACTAGAGGACCGTAGGGCTCACAGAATGAGAAAAAAAAGCTTTAAATGAGCATTTGGCAGAAATAGAAGGTCCTACATATGTAGCAGGAGCATTTTAAACCCTAAGATTTTCATGGTATTTTGCATAATAGAAATTCAATCTTCAAACTTGATTTTCTCAGTTCCTGATTTTTAGACTTTCCCACAATATTACAAAAAAAGTTATGATTGTAGAGCTATAATATTTCACATGTATGTTCTACTTATGGATCTTAATTCTGTGAACCTCCAATATATTAATGAGATGTATACATTTTAATATATAGCATAATAAAGACAAAAATTTCAATAATTTAAATTTTTTATGAAATTTCAATTTTTTTTTAATATTGAAATGCTAGATAATTTTAAATTTTGAGGTTTGCAGTATAAAGGTATTATTTAGCTTTAATTTGACATAAAAATTTAGATTCTACTGTATATATTTCAAAAATTATCTTGCGGGAAGCAAGATGTTAGCCAATAAATTATTTATATTTTTGTGTTTACATTTTATGCTGTTTACAAAAATATTTTATCTGAATTACAAATATTTTACCATTTTTTTAAAGTTAGTACTTTATTATGGAACCTATAAAAATTCCATTCAAAAATGAGTAAAGGTAGTTGATTTATGATGAGTCGAAAATGGTACAGAAAAATGATCAATTTTTGGCCCGAAAGGTACTATGTCCCCTTAAGAGTGGGATGTTGTTGCATTTTTGGACATAGTCTTCAACGAACATATATTGAATAGCATCTTTGATACAAGGATGTATCCAATTTTCAGCGATTGTATGATTTTTACCGATTTTGGCACTATGGTCACTTATTATATACGATGCTTCAACTGTATTCTCATTGACTTTGTTTGCAGAGGATGTATAATAAGTAAGATTTAGGACCTTTGATATTCGCCGAAAAAACTAACATCTTTTTGTCCATAAATTGGATGTTTTGTCTCTAAATGGCGTATCAGTAAAGATGGTTTCCTACAACCGTTGAACAATAACTCACCACAAACAATGCACAGTGGTTTCTGACAGTCTTCATCTTCCGTGAATGGAAATCCTTATCTCAAGTATTCTGCAGAATATTTTCTATTCTTTAACGGAACACTGATGTTTTTAAGCTTTTTGAATAGTGTTACGTTCACGTCTTGGAAGAACATGACTATCAGTGGTAGTGCCCTGGTCCCCATTCTCTTGTAAATCAACAGACTGCTTCGAAGTACTTGCAGCTGCCGAAAATCAGTAGGTTGAATTTTAATATTAACTGCAGGTCTCTTACGAGTTTCAATTTTCAACCACATAGCCATTTGAAATCACAAAACACTCTCAATATAAAATTTCTTGAATCAATAAATACTTCAAAATAAGCTGTTATACAACAGGAACACACGAATTATACAATCATCACATGAGAAGCGAAAAACGATGCTACATGGTTGATGACAAGTTCAAAACGGACTAAATCGTTGGTAACTCAAATCCCATAACCGGTTCATCACGTATCCCATGTTAATAATGAGTGTTAGTATGTCAACAAATGAAATGGAAAGAATTGATCCTAAAAGTAGTAATATTTGTGATAGTTGTTTGTTTTACTAAGAAATTTCTGAACTTAAAAGGTTTTTTCGAAATTTGAAATATAATTGAAGTATACAAAAACTCTGAAAATATGCGGCAAATTATTCAGTTTGCTCAAAGCGTTTCTTTTATATTCTTTTTTTCATCGGAATTGAATTCGAGTTAGAAACACTGCTTGAAGAGAAAAAGTGAAGTAATTTCTCACACAAAATCAATACATTCGATTTCTTTCGACAAAGCGTAAACAACTTTCACTCTGTAAAAACTGAAACGTATTCTACGAGGCAAATAAATCTCTTAAAACGTATTTTGCTTCTTTTATTATTTTTAAATATTTATTAAAGTCTAAGATTTTCTTCGCTTTCACCTTTTTTTAATAAATACAAAGTGGTTTAATTAATATCTTACAATAATGGTATCGCTATCATCATAACATACAAATTTTTCAGTTTATTTATTGTACAAGCTTACAAGCTTTTTATATAAACGCTATGGGGATGTAGGGAACACAAAATTCTGTACACTTAGTAATTACACTTACAAACTATATTCACTTAGGAATGGATATCAGCCAACGCCTCATGGATATACTGGAAGGGTAGCGTGTCAGTTGGCTGATTTAAGATTGAGTAGCAGAATCAAATACTTTTAAGAATATAGTAAAAGGGATTCGAGTACTTTCAAGTATAACATACGTATTCGAATATGTATACAAAAAAACGATTATCAATAGCTAAAACATGTCGTGTATATGGAAGAGGACTATGAATACTTTGGTATTTGAATACATGGAATGTATTATTTGGTATTCGAATACATGGAATGTTTTCTTTGGTATTCGAATACATGGAATGTATTCTTTAGTATTTGGATATTTTGGGGTTGTACTTTGGCATGCACGTGATGAATACTTTGGTGATCGGGCACCTGGTATAAATGATACTGTATTCGAATATTTTAGTAATCGTATTATTTTGATGAATATTTTAATATTCGAATACAAGAAAGAATCGAGCATAATGTAAAAGAATCTTACAATCAGAAATAATTTTTTACAATGAGAAGGAATCGATTTCAATGAGAAAGAATCGACTACAACGAATACTTTTAAGTATGGAGTGCAATGAATACTTTTAGTATCGAGTACATTACGTTTGTATACGGTTACTCCCATATTTTGTTTGGGTCATTGTCATTATGAAAACTGACCTCGGACAAGTAACACATGTATTATACAACGAATTCGGAGATGGCTGATATGCACCCGGCTCACGGGAGAGTTAAGGGAAAGTGGACAAAGCGCTGTGCGGTTGTATTGTGAACAGACTTATGTAGTGAACACACGTGCAAATCCTAAAAACGCTTTGGAGTTTGCTCTAGGCTGTTTAAAACAGGAACATTTATTGGAATACTGTGAGAAACCGCTGCAAATTAAAATTAGGGCTGTTAAAAATGTTATTTACACCCTTGCTGCCCTTCAACTTTGCATCATAATGTACCCTATATAACGTACAAGTGGGACTAATGGGCATACACCCCTCGTGAATACGGCTTACGGGCTGACTCAACTGAAACAAGATCGATTTCTTCGATTGCGTGAAAGCAATATGATCAAATTGTAATTTCGTATTCCATCTAGCCTTCTAAAAAATGATTGAAATTGCAAGAATTTCCCCAGATTGCTCACATAAATGTGACGTCATATGATCACGAATTCACCACTGAGAGAACAATTTATATAGTATTTCCACGTGAGTTTGTTCTCATTTTTCATCGGTTTTGGTTTGCCTCTGTACAAAAAATCTTTTTAAAGTTTGTACAGAAAGTTTAAAACACTGTACGATGATGTGTTTTAAGTTGAACAGTGTTTAATTTGAATTCATTCTAGAATTCTTCCCATTCATAATACAGTATGGAACGCATGTTTATGAAATGAATAATACTTTTAACTCTTCCCATAATACAGTAATTTTACATTTTTACACAGTACATTTTTAATTCTTCCCATAATACAGTATGGAAAGCATGTTTATGAAATGAATAATACATAATACAGTATGGAAAGCATGTTTATGAAATGAATAATACATAATACAGTATGGAAAGCATGTTTATGAAATGAATAATACATAATACAGTATGGAAAGCATGTTTATGAAATGAATAATACTTTTAACTCTTCCCATAATACAGTAATTTTACATTTTTACACAGTACATTTTTAATTCTTCCCATAATACAGTATGGAAAGCATGTTTATGAAATGAATAATACATAATACAGTATGGAAAGCATGTTTATGAAATGAATAATACATAATACAGTATGGAAAGCATGTTTATGAAATGAATAATACTTTTAACTCTTCCCATAATACAGTAATTGTACATTTTTACACAGTACATTTTTAATTCTTCCCATAATACAGTATGGAAAGCATGTTTATGAAATGAATAATACATAATACAGTATGGAAAGCATGTTTATGAAATGAACAATACTTTTACATTTGAAAAGTATAGCCCCGTTTGAGATTACAAATATCTTTATTATTTTTCTCTATTAACCTTCTGAAAGTTATGTACATCCAAATTGTTTCGTACTGCTTTTACTTAACAGTTTCCACTTGCTTAGCTTTCATGTCTTTTCAAGCCGATGAAATTGCCGTTTCATCGCTCGCATCAAATTGGTACGCGTTTCATCGCTTGCATCAAATTGCCTTTCGGATTCTTGACATATATTGGACTTGAATTCGACTTGATATGGTCCTTCTGGTGGGTGCTATCAAGAACTGATGGTCCGCCGGAGTGATGAGCAGTTTCAAGAGTCTCATCTCCTGATGCATATTTCTGGTACCACTTTCGACCACAACGTTCATTCACTGCATCATCTCCGATTGTGGAGGACATTTCACGATGGGGAATGTTTCCCTGGTGCCCGATTGGAACGCATAAAGCAGACACGCCCGAATAATTACCTTTGACATAGTCATACTGAGGTAATTTTTTTAAAAAATTCAGAGGATGAATTTATGTAAGTGTTTTCATAAGGATTTTCAATGCAGACAAACAAACCAGACTGAGATCGATTTTACTTCCTGTAACTGAACTGTCTTGCATGACAGATATTGAACCAATCTTAAGATGTGGAGTTCAAAGCCGTTTTGGTGACGCTTGGCATTAAATGCTTTTCTATTGCAGATTAGGTGTTTGTTAGTCTTTTCTCAAAACATATATACACCAGTTAACCAATCCATACACTTATTCTTTAGAGTCCTGTGGGTATATAGTTTACATATTAACCCCCACTCTATATGTCCTAGATGCCCCGAGAGGGTTAAAACTAATTCAAAATTCCTATAGGAATAATATTAAATATCATTATGATTGAAGAGCCCAACTCAGATTGTTTAACCAGTTTTGCTGGAGACACAAATTTTTCCAAAAAGGTTTGTTTGACGAATTTAAACTATAAGACTTACTTTAAACTTTTTGTTTCCCAAAATATTAATAATTTTTAAGGACATGACTAGTGTAATAAAATCATTAAAAACAATTATTTTTCCATACCTTACATTTTGTAAAAAGTCAGTTTATTTAATGCGAAAAGCGCAAGTATTAAACCAACACCTCCTATAGGAGTTGATGGTTAAACCCACCATGTATCTGGCGAAGCCATAATTACCTGTTTCAATTTCTAATTTTATTTTGACTTTATATTCGAGCTAAGAGAGCATAATGGAATACGGTCATGTTTTAACATTCATGTGTTCCAATGTTTTCTATGGTAAATAAACTTTAAATATGTGTATTTTCAATGACATTAACATTTCTCAAAGGTCACAAAAAGTGTTTTTTTGGGTAACTTTTATTCAGCATTTAAAAATTCAACCCGAGCAAAATCGAGTAATTCTGCAAGACATAAAAATATTTTTAATTCAACTTTTGGTGTGCCAAAATCGTATTCCAAAAAAAGCCAAGTGACGCTATTGTTGTAATTCATATAGAAAACACGTTACACCGCAAAAACCACACCACAATTTACATTTAGGATAAGAGAAAATCCCTTTGATAACCATGATTTAATTTATGAAATGTTCGCCAGGTACAGCTTGAAAATAACAAAACGTAGATAGAGCACGAACTATCTTGTTTACCTGACAATGTGTTTGGAGATAATTTATTAATCCCAAAATTAGACATTTGAAATTGAAACTTTAATATATCTGAATATTTCAAGCAAAGATTTTTTCTCAGTTTCGTTTAAATGTTTTTCGCAAAATTATAGATTCATGGAAGAAGGAACTAAAGATTATGTTACTAAAGTTAGATTTTAAGACCTGGCTGGTGTTGTGACAGGTTA
This sequence comes from Metellina segmentata, assembly GCA_947359465.1. Lineage (NCBI taxonomy): Eukaryota > Metazoa > Arthropoda > Arachnida > Araneae > Tetragnathidae > Metellina > Metellina segmentata. Next base: position 104,006,287 of record OX375879.1, read on the forward strand.
GATAGGTAGTTAATTAACGCCGCTATGGAGTTGCAACATGGGTTATTGGTGACGCTCCGGGGTCAATCCCGAAGGGAGCAGTCCAAGGACAACTCGTAATTTCGAAGCAAGATCAAATGGCGATGTCTACACCTGAGTGACAAACGTTAAAGCTAAAATAATCAAAGTTAACGAGATTTTAGTTACGTTAAATTATTCCTGTGGGCAATTGAAACTAACAGAAATTAATATGCATGCAATTAGAAGGGAATTCATAAACTATTTCAACCTCTTCTGTACTAACAACCAGCCCTTCACAGTCCAAGGAAGGGTTGGATGCATTCCAATTAGCACGAATTTCCTATCAAACTATCCGTTAACGAAACCAATACAGCTAATGGCACGCTACAAATTAACGAAACTATATATAACTTGGAATTATTTGCTTACATTCTCTGAAATAGCTCTCCAACTAAATTAACTTAACATCTGAATGCGGCACAGCTACGTCTCGTATAAAACTCATTTTAACTCTTCTCTCAACGAAACTAGGGCCGACCAACCGGTTGAGGTATTAGCCTCTAGATAGGAAGGTTTCTGGTTTGAATCCGGGTTAGTGAATGGATAATTGTAAGCGTATAGTGTAGAGGCTGCTGTTGCACCTTAAATATGTCGTGTCCGAAAGTCCTCATGTTGGGTTGGTGTGGACGTTTCTGAGAGTGGAGTGCCAGTTCAGGTGTTGCCTCGCAATCTGACCGTAGTTCAAAATTACATTCTATTGTCCTCGGATCTTATTTGATCTGACCGTCGTCAACAACCCGCTGTGTTCCTCTAGTACGACGTTAAGTAAAATTACCTCACTATTACGTTACCTACGAAACTAGGGCCGACCAACCGTTCTGGTGGTTAAGGGGTTAGCCTCTAGATCGGAAGGTTCTTGGTTAGAATCCGGGTCAGTGCATGGATGTTTGTAAGCGTGTGGTGCAGAGGCGGATGGTGTAGAAATCTGTCATGGCCGAAAGTCCTCACGTTAAGTTGGTGTGGAAGTTTGGAGTGAGGCGCCGGTTCAGGTATTGCCTCGTTATCTGACTGCGATTCAAAGTTACGTGGTGTTGTCCTCGGGTCTTTCCCTTAGGGAATTGATCCCGGGCAGTCGTCAATAGCCCGTTGCGTTGCTCTAGTGTTACTACTATCTTACCAGTATTACCTAGGCAAGCAAAATCGACGAGTAATTGGAGATAATATTCCTTTACGTGAGACATTTTCTGAGAAGTTAAATGTAGGTGGCGGTATTTCTGCGATTGTTCTCAATGTATTTTCTGTACACATTATGAACGGAACGTCGCTTGACATATTTTTTAATAAAAGTTTAGCACTTCGACAATAAAAATCCAACTCCAATCTTGTAGTTAAAGGTAAAAAAAGAGTCGTTTAGAGAGTGCACAGCAGAAAGGATTATTTATATAAGATAGAAATCCGTAGACGGATATTTATACTGGCTAGTCTACTCTATTTTTCCGAATTTCACCTGTGACGTTGTGGAAATAATTTGATTCTTAGATGGCGCTAGCATCGCTGACGTCATGAACCTTCCCTTCTCTCCCACACCTGCAGCTTTTGTCAGTTAGAAGTTAAAATCTTGATTTGAATTCGATTAGAACCAAAGATTTCGTCATTTGATTGAATCGATTAATGCTTCGAATCACTTTAATATGTAATTTCTTTCTATATCTTTAAATAGTAAAAAATGGTAATTAAACTTTAATATAACTGGAGAATCTATCCAATCGTCAATTTTGTGTAGGTAAACTATATCTAAAAATGCCACTGCCAAATTGATCTATGAAGTCCCACTATTTTTCGTCAGACGTCAATACGTCAATGACAATTAAAGTTAAACGCGAAATGTCAAAAATAGCTACAAGTTGAATTTTCAGGTAACCTCGATATGTATCATTCAACAGCATTTCTACAGCCGATAAAAAATCCTTGCATACCGTCTGGTTTGCTAATTTTACACACAAAATCCCGTGTCTGACGGTTACTTACAGCCATTTAAAAAGTAACCCACACAAAATCTACAGATAAATAGTTTTAGATATAACATTGCTGTATTACCATCCCATTTCTTTAATATCAGGGGAAATATTTAAGCCTATACGATCACACAAGAATGTAGTTAAATTGCATCACTAAAAGTAGTAAATATTGCATCACTAGAAATAGTAAATATGACATCAATAATGGGTTACAGCATTTTAGTAATTGAAAGTTCTATCAGCTTGAGTTTCCATAAATTTTATAGGTATTTTAATTAATAGGGGATTCATCCCAAACCGTCGTCAATAACCCATTGTGTTGCTCTAGTACGACGTTAATTAAAATTACCTTACATTACCTTCGTGGGCGTATTTGTTTTCTCTTTTTGTCAGCTATCAATAGAACTATCATTAATGATAGTTGACTTATAGAACTATGCTGTGTGTATCATTACTAGATATTATACATCTTGTGTCTGGCGCCGTATGGCCAAATATGGCCCTTGAGCTAAAAAAAAAACTCAAAACATACATCCAACCCATTAGATGGACGAATGAAGTCAATGACAGTTCTCAACAACAATAACTGAAAGTACCCAAATTTGCTACTTGCATCATTGTTGCTCTGGAACAGCAATATGTACCCTAAATTCGAGACTAAATAAAAAATTCAAATATTCAAATTTAATTCTTCGACTTCAGTAAACTTTTATTGGTGACAGTAAAATATGTAAAAAATACAAACACGTAATAATACGCGTAAGTAAAAGTATGTTTCTAAATATAGGAACAGGGATTATACATATTACCCCCTTGGCATTCTTCGTAAAATCCTATATGGATTTTACGCTAAATACATGTTTTGTTTATACAGCAAGGGAGTAAGGTTAGAAGGATTTATTTATGTGTTCTTTGAAATATGTAGTATCATGTCTATTTTATTCGTAGATATAAGATGTACTCTAACCTATATCACATGAAAGATACAAGAAACTTGTTTTTATAGATTAAAGGTAGACTCGAGAGGAATATCCAGTTTATCGATTTTGTTTTTACGGAAACATGTATCCGTGGTTTCTGTTACAAATAATCTCACAAAAATGGGAAGTAACAAATAAATCTTCTCTTTTTGAGGAATTGAAACCCAGGATAACTTGCTGAGCGAGTCGATATCAAAACAAGATGCATTCGCTCGAAAGCAAAGCTACAAATCTCCCTTCGTTTGTGGAAGAAGTGAAATTGAACATATACAGTTTAAAAAAACCTGTATTATTTTCCGTTTTGATCAGGGATATCGTGTTCTTTCTTTGCTTCGACTGAGTTTTTATTCGAATTGTTGACTGGGTTTCGGCAATGTGAGCATTCCTACATAAGTATAGGGATCGATGGGGGAAAAGTTAAGCCTGCCTCCAAGCTTCTTTTTCATTTTGGAGTGCTAGGTGCGGTTTTTTTTTCCCGCTTTATCAGATTCTCCGTTGTCAGCGAGCAATAAAAAAAAAGAAATGACATTGTTGTGGGACTCTTCAGAAGAATCTTTTCAGTTCTGGAACGGAAACAGGATACAGTGAACTAGAGATTATTAAATACCACGTTTGAAGAATGGTTTCCCGTTACCAAAACACACAGAACTGATATCCAAGGTATTCCGTCGTATGACAACGGTTCAAAGTTATGAGGTGTTATCCTGTGATCTTTCCCTTCGGGATTGTTTCCTGACAGTCGTCGGGGTCAAGGTAGACCGGTTAGTAAAAGTACAGTACCCTACAATAATGGACCGGACAGCAAGATGTGATGGCATAAGGGAAAGAATGCATGCTTTAATAAAGGGATGGTCCCCCACGTGCTGCAATTACCCTAGCAACCCTTCTGGGCATACTTTCAACAAGGTTTCGATACATATCTATAGGTAATTGTATCCATTCCTCCTGTAAGAATGTCGAAAGCTCAGCTGTAGATTTCGGACGTGGTTCCGTAGTTCGTAAGCGTCGCTCTAACTCGTCACACAAATGTTCTATTGGGTTTAGATTGGGACTCTGAACAGGCCAGGGAAGACGTTTTACATACATATCTTGATGCCTTGTGCTTGACAGAAGCTGCAACATGACATGAAGCTTAGTCGTCCTGGAAGTAACATTCGTCCATTCCATAAAATTGCCAGAACCCGATAGTCCAAAATGTTCATGTAGGCGTCGGCATTCAATTGACAGGAACAACATGCAAAAGTCTCAGGCCATACCAGAAAAACACCTCCAAATAAGCAGTCGGATTTTATACAAATCTGCTGGCGTCCGGTTCATTATTGTAGGGTAGCGTAGTTTATTAGAAACAGGAGGATCGTGAATTTGAAACTAGCTCCAAACAGATACAGTCATGTACAGTCAAGAAAGTACCCATACATCAGCCCTATAAGGAATACCCAGCCACAAACCTACTTTGATTGGCTGCGAACCCACCTCACCATGTGTTATTTTAACTTTAACTAGTGACCTAATAAGTAATTTAGGTAAAAATTAGTATAACTAGGAATTTACTGTGTTTTGAGCCTTTCATGGGGGAAAGTTGCGTGTCGTTTCAACAATTGATTTTATCAAGTCCCGTGGTCTTAATCACCGACAGTTCAAAACAATTCGTGAAGACTATGAAAGCGAATACGATGACTTAATTATTTTTACAGAAGTGAGGTAGTTACATTAGAAGCTTTCCTGTAGGGGATTGATCCAGTAACGTCGTCAATAGCACGTTGTGTTGCTCTAGTACGACGTTAATGAAAATTACCTTACCTTACTATTTAAAACTGAATTTAGTAGGAGAGTTAGTTGCATCAAATTTCCTAACTGTCAAGAGTTCCTGAAAAGTACAATGCAAACTACAAGATTGTATATGTTGAAATTATTGTTAATTTAATAATTATCTTTCAATTTTCGTTTTTCTAATTTTCGAAAAGTGAAACCATTGCTAGATTAGCATTTATTTTGCCATTTCATCTCAAAATGCACCCGAATCACTACAGCTTGAAATCACAAGCATTCAAAACATTGAGAACCTGTGGAATAAATTTAATGAGGACAATTTACTAAACTTCTATCCCCGTGGTCGGGGGATAAAAACAATTGTAAATCGTTGCTAGATAATCTATATATATATATAATTCTCTTACGTGGAACGCAAAAAAAGACGTGATTTGTAATCGCGTTTTGGCAACACTGTACGATTGTTTGTTTATCGCGAAGTCTCGCGCATCGATTGAATTTATAGCGTTATCGGATGAAATTTTATTGAAAAAAAAAGGAAATTTTAATGAGCTGTTGCAGTTAGTTTATAATAGAAATCAAAGAAAGCGGAGGATCTTTTCAGGGCCATTTAAAAAACGGTCCTTTTCAGGGCCAACAATTATAGTTCAACAAGACGCTTGCACTACAACTTTCGGCAACAAACCCAATGAAAAAGTGTGGGTCGTTTGAGTGCTGGGAAAATGTACACACAAACAACATGCTGGGTATTCAATTTCCAAAGCAACTCTCACATTTCGAGTCAAAATTTGCACAAAGTTTTCATTTGAATTCTGATTTTAGAGATACTGTATATATTTTTTCTGTAATACAGCAAATTTAGATTTGAAAAACATTTTTTTGGCAACATATTTTGTAAACAATCCCTTCTGCTAGGACACATGTCTTCATTGAGGCGAGCAAAGCGAGCATAGGTTCGCGCAGCGAACCAATGATTATTGCGAAGCAATGCTCCGGGGGTTGGCGAGCGTCAGCGAGCAGGTAGCAGGCCCCCTAGTGCATTATAACGCGCAAGCTTCTTTGGGTTAACAGTTATCCGAAGAAACCTTTTCAATCACGAATATTAACAAATCGAAAAAAAAAAAAACCGCTTTACTGATGAAAACTTGGCATCGATTTTGTTCTTGGCTGCTGCACAAATCAAACCAAATATCAAACAAATTGTTAAATCAATACCATATCACCCATCAAATTGAATTATTTATTTACTTTTATTATCTTTGTAACAATATATGATAAATATTCATTAAATGAATAATAAACAATAGACACCTTTCTTGCTCTTGGCGGCCCTCCCATATGCCAGAGTAAGTCTATGTGGTCCCTGGTCTTAACACAAGTCTGCATGCCTGGTCTACATGCTAAGAAATACACAGCATCGCATAAAAATAAAGATATAAGAGGCTATTTTGCAGGAAAATGAAACTATTAAAAGAATTTTCTTCAAGCTTGCCAAAAGACCCATTGAATAACAAATGGATCGTCCTGTCATTACATCCCGGAACGAAATAGGGAACTATTTGTCTCCTCCGCGGAAGTGTTAGCACTGCGAAGGAGCGAACGCAAAGGCGGTGCTTCGGTTAATGCGAAGGATATCCGTTTATTTCCATATGCTTTTGAGATTTCCCCGTCCCTGAAATGGAGTGGCAGTGAGAGCCGAATCGAGGCCATTATGGATTTTTGCAGCCTATTTCCGAATGTCGTAAACCAAGGAATTTCCTATGTGGGGACCCAATGTTTCGTTTTTCACCACCTCTTACATGGTATCAGGCTCAACGAGCGACTTGAATGTACTGGGGGATAAATTTAGTTTCTTTTCATAGCCCTTTGAATGGAGTTCTTGCAGTCCACGTTTTTGTGAAGTTTGCGTTCACTTGAAAGTTCTTTTGGCCGTGACCTTGACAGTGATTTAGTACTTCGGCATTATAGGCAAGAAAACGATTCCAGATTTTTCATTTTCGGGTGGTGCGGACATTACTTCTTTTTATGAGTTCCGGGTCTCATTCGTGAAGGTCGTAGTCATCTGACCGTTGTTCAAAATTACGAGGATGTTATTGGACCTTTTTCTTTGGGATTGATCCATCGCCAATAGCCCGTAGTGTTTTCCCAGCGTGACGATAGTCCAACTAATACCAAGCTAGGCATAACATTAAAATGTGGATGAAGCGTGGAATGCCAGGCACTTGACCTATTGAAGTTAAAAGGACCGCAGAAGCCCAGTGGGTAAATTCACGAATTAACAACCGGAGGGTTCCAAGTTCGAAACTTGATCCAATCGATGACCGTCGTGTACTTGGGGGCTAGTGCACATCAAAACTGTCATGGTATCACATTGGCATGGTGCGGAAGTGATGAGAGTGAGGTGGCAGCTCAGGTGTTGACCTCGTGTTCTCACCGTGGTTTTAAATTACGAGGTGTTGTCCAATCTCTCCCTTGGAGATAAATCCCGGACCGTCGCCAATCACTCAGTGTGTTGCTCCTGTCCAGTGCTGTTTATTAACTATTTACGAACTTGGTGAGGGTCGTAGTTCCAGGCAAAGGTTGCAAATACACATATCGCACCCGGCCAAAAATAAGTGACACAACTCATAAGTACAGATTTCAGAAACATCAACTTAAAGGATACTATAAAACTAATGTTGAAAAAGTACAAGCTTCTTTTAAATTTTAGGTACGTATTAATGGTGGTAACTTCTATTATATTCTATAGAATAGCAATATAACACGCTGGAGCATCTCATACATATTTTTCAATGGCACAACCTCAACATTTTTATTTCTTGAGTTGCGTCACTTTTTTGTCGCGGTGCGGTATTGTTTGTTATTCTTTAGTCATCTTCTAGTTGGATTGACGAGAAACTTAGAAGTAGCGTAGATCTAAATATTAAAATTTCTTGGTTACAGCTCCAGTTTCTGTTTTTCTGCCACCAAGAGCAGAATGCTGATCTTTTTTTTTTAAATGCCACTCAGAAATTAACTTTAAAACATTAATTTCATACAAAAGCTTTCAATAATTTTATTTTTGTAATCTCCAAATATTTAAAACATTATCTTATCATTTCAAATTTATACTTTTTAGAATGCTTGACATAAAAAAAGGCATCAACTTATAAATTAAATAAAAAGAAATTTGACTCCCCTGAATAGAAAATTCGTGTATAATCTCACCGCAAAAATTTAAGCATCACCAAAACAGCCATAAATTCTAAATTGAATTAAAACTTAAAACAAAAATCGTTATCAGATATAAAATTGCAAAATTACACATTTGTTATTAGTTTTATTATTATCATTTATTTTGGTCAACTCGTTTTCATACACCTGCTTCGTTTTAAAATATTTTGCAATGATGTTTAAAATGCTTCTTATGAAACAAATGCTGTAAACACAAAGTACTTTTAGGGATAGATGATCGAAATCTTTGAAACAAATTTTAAATTCCATTTTCGTATCACTAAAGGAATTTTCAACAAAATGAACATATTTTGCATCTACTAGTTCCCTTTCAAAGACAGTTGGCGTACAACACCTTGAGGTGTCTATTTCGATGTAATGGAGTATAGTCGAAATTTTAACTTGCAATTTCAGCACAATAATGTGTAAGAATGTTTTTGAGTTTAAACTATAAACATTTTCTTTGCAGCTTTATAATATTAAACTTATACTGGTATATGAAGGTTTGGATGAGAAATATTTATATATATATATATATATATATATATATATATATATATATATATATGTAAAATAAAAGAATTGTTTAATTGTACGATTTGGTTGATTTTTAAAAGAAATGGGAAAAGTAAGAACCGTGACAAGAGCTCAGTTTTGGTTGTCTACTATTCGACATATATTTCTAGCAACAAATGTGTCAAAAGCTGTAGTTCTTTTTGACTAAACACGAGACTAATTCTGAATTGAGTGGAAACGTAATAGAAATGGGAAAATACAAATTAAAATATCATCATTCAAACTGCTAAAGGTCGTATGAAAAATTCCATATTTTCTTCTATTATTGTTATGTGTGGTATTTTGTGATTTCCACGTTGTGGAAACAGCTCTTACGTAATAAGCTGATCCAATAAAGTAAGAACAACACCCAAAGTATGAAATAATAGATTCAAATCTTAAAGGAAGAAATTAGTTTTTTGCACTCCTGAAAAATGCAGCTTTTACATACAACCTTTTACACTTTGAGTGGCGATATGATGTTCTGGTTTCCGTTTTATTTATTTACAAATGTTTACCTTGTTTGGGTTGATTGGCTATATTATATTTTCAATAATCATCGATAAAAACACGTGAAACAGTACTTTCGTACCAACTCATATTCAAAGTCTTTTAAATAGTGTCCACGCCGTGCGTATCTCCGTGACAGTGTTGGCACTATTCCTTAATTGGCGTAACTTTTCATGGACTTGGCGTGCGCCAAGAACGACGCCAACTTCTCAGTAGTCCTTGATATCATGTTCCGATAAAATCATTCCGTTCCAGGAACCATATTTTTATTGATAGTTCATTACGGATATAATTTACAAATCTAGTTAATAACACTAAAATGTTACTAAAGGACCCACGCATAACATCAGCAAGGAATGTTCTCAAGTGCTGTTATCTATTGATGTCAGTGTGATTACTCACATTTCTGTCATTATTGAAATCCGTATGTAATGAATATAAACATCAATATTTAGATTTAATACCCACAAATGAAATAAAATTAATCAAATATATGTAACGGGATTTGTTTGCATAGTCCAAGTGTTATCGTACCAGTCATAATTCTTCTTTCAAATAATGTGCTTCATAAAAAGCTCCAATTATCCCAATTATCTTATTAATGTCCAATTCTTTTACATCCCATTTGCTTCTTTAAAGGCGATTCGATATTTTTAAAATCTTTAAAACAATTTTTGGGTTGGCTACAATTTTCTTTCCCACTCAAATTTCTATCTTTCACATGTCTTACTGCCAAAACGGAATTGATTTCTGTAAATATTTTATAGTACGCTGTCTAATTTTTAGAGCTGGATTATTGCCAGAATTTTAAACCAGACTCTCTGTTAAGCATTAGTATTTGTATTTTTTCTATTAAGCATAAGTATTATTTTACTATATTTAATGAATATATAACTATTGCTTTATCGAATTTAACGTGTTAAAAATGTAATATATTTCCCTACTATCAAATTTTTAACTATTAGTTATTTTTCATAAATGCCAAAAGGTATTCGAATTTAGACTTTATCGCAAGAAAAAATTTCAAACAGCACAGCATATATTTCGTATTCCTATCCATATGTTTCGAAGGCAAACAACTCGAAAAGAAATGTTCGCACCCCTGTTTGCATTCAATATGGAACACGTATAGAATTTATTTTACAGAAAGAAATGGGGATACCGAATGGCATCAAGTTCAGAAATAAAATCATATTTCTTCTCTTTATATCACAATGTACTTTTCATCACCTATATAAATAGCAGCTGACGTAAAGGTACATCTTTAGAGGTAGAACATTGCAACTTCGTCTCTTCCAACCTGATTAAAAGCAAAGCAATATTTAATTTCCAACTGCTACCTTGCACATCCTGTCTCAAGCAGTATTTGACTGAATCGCTAGTTGCATAGATCAAACCTCATTATTAAGTTCGCTATATCACTGTAGTCACATGTAATTAGCATAGTCATAATGGTAAATATGTTTACTTAATTACATCCATTGAAACGCTATCCTCTGGAGTTTGTAGTGTTGATTATTGCTATTAAAAGGCAAATATCTGTTCAGTTATTTTAATATTGTATTGGTATGTCGTATTTGTAGGCCTTAGTAGCCTGGTTGGCTGAGCATCAGATTAGCAGCCGGACGGTTGCGAGTTCAAATCCAACTAAAGTTCGTCGTGTGCACAGGAGGCTGTTGCAAGTTAAATCTGTCATGGCCTCAAATGTCTTCACGTTTACGTGGTGCGGAAGTTTGGAGAGTGGGGTACTAGCTCAGGTGTTGACTTCAACATCTAACCGTGGTTCAAAATTTAAAAAAAACCAACCAACCATTTATATTATATACTAGCAAAATACCCGACCTTACTCGGTTTGAATTGGTTTACTCTAGATTTAAGAGATGATGAAAATATATAAAGACTTACGTTTTTCGTAGAATAAAATAATATTTTAACACCATTCGCCATCTTTATAATTTCTACCACTTACGTAGGATACAAATCCTACACATACATATTCATTCATGTACATCATACATTTCAAATACATCGCACCCTTGCTGTATGACATAGCTACAAAATGACGAAAGGTGACATTAAGGTTACTACTACAAAAGATGAATTTAAAAGGCAGGAATTCTTAAGTTCTTTTCATGTTCAACTCAATTAATAAAAACGATGATTTATGGCGAGGGCTCTCGCACTCATAGTCAACAAAACAATATTTTCTACTTGTGGCTACATTCGGCATGCGACATTGTGGAACTTCTCAATCTTCTCCTGTCATTATGACAAAGAATTTTTTAATGTTTGAAAAGTGTTATAGTTCGGATTTTTTAAACATTATTATTCTTTCAATAATGGCATTACACTTGTAATTTTCTTTATTCTGACTTACCTGCCACTTTCAGTCGAATACTTTGTGATTGTGTTGTGTGTGAGGAAATAGAAACACAATTTATTAAAATTTAAAAAAATTTAAACAGAAAACAGCTAAATAAAATAAAATAAAAGACGTCGGAAAAAGTTGTTCTAAAGATATGAATTTGTGATTCCTTTTAATCTCTTGATCTCGCAGTTGTCACAACTTACAACTAAAAAGTATACAAAATTTAGAAATGCGAAATTAATTCAGAGCGAAACAAACACGAGTTTTCGTTTTATTCCCGTTCTTTGAAAAATATCGTCTGTCCCAAATATTTGGAAATCGTTTACATTGCGCAAAGAACAAAAATAAGACTCGAAATCTCGCAGTTGCCACAACTTACAACCAAAACATATACAAAATTTAGAAATGCGAAATTAATTCAGAGCGAAAGAAACACGAGTTTCCGTTTTATTCCCGTTCTTTGAAAAATATCGTTTGTCCCAAATGTTTGGTAATCGTTTACAATGCGCATAGAACAAAAATAAGACTCGAAATAAATGAGTAGCATAGCAACGTTATCTACCGACCTTAAAAGTATAAAAAATAAGAAATCTATATAAATAAGAATGGAGTGTTTGTTTGTACATTCAATATTTTCAATTAGATTTTATTCTATTTGATTTTATTCAATTATATTAATTCTATTATCAATAGAATTACATAAAAAAAATAATTAAAAAAATTAATGTTTTATATTGCATTCACTTAACTAATATATTATGTATAAAATAAAACACATTTCAATCCAAAATCTAGAATAAAATTCATGTGATGCCTGCACAAACACACAAACACAAAATCGATTATAGAAGAGAAAGACGGACTGACAGACTTTCGCAATCAAATTCTCTCACAAAATGAACTTAAGTACTCACTGTATACAAATTTCCATGAAAATATATTAAAACGTGTGGATGTGTATAGGGCACATACATACATACAGACAGACAGATGGACAGACACCAAACGCGAAAGAGGCGGATTTGGCATCAGAAGGGTCCAAAAGGGATAGAAAACTTGAAATATGTCGAAAATATTGAATGTACAAACACTCCATTCTTATTTATACAGATTTCTTATTTTTGATACTTTTAAGGTAGGCAGATAATTAACGTTGCGCTGAAACAACACAACGGGCTATTGCCGACTGCCCGGGATCAAACCCAAAGGGAAATACATTGCCGAGCTGCCACCCAACTCTCTCCAAACTCCCACATCACACCAACGTGAGGACATTTAAGGCCACTACAGATTTAACTTTAACCATATTCCTCTTTATATGACTCTCTCAGGTTGGATTCGAACTCGCAACCCTCCGGATGCTAATTCGTTATTCTTCAAACCGTGCTACAGCGACCCTTGATATAAGTGATAGAAACAAATTGAAAGTTTAAGAACCTAAAAATTTTTCACCTGAATTTTCTTCCCTCTCCCGATGGCTCAGCTTGGCCAAATATGGCCCTTGCGCCATTAAACCAAACGCAACCAACCTTTCACGCGCGAAGTTATCGACAGCGAATCTTAACAACACAGCACTTGTTTTGCAAGTGTTGCCAAAACACCGTCATTATTGCAAGCAAAACGCAGTTTTAAACATTTTCTCAACGCCACTTCATTCAAATCCGGCAGAAATTCTCGCTTCACGCGCCTGGTCATCCAACCGAACGCCAGATCTCTTTCTTCCGCGCTTTAAGCACGCCGCCTTCCTTCACATAAAAACGAAAGACAAGGAGTGAATTAGGCAAGAACTTCTGAAGGGTTAAGGGAGTTGACTAATTGAGGCGTTGGCAGTTCCGCCGCTTCCCCCCCTTCGGTCTATTTGTAGCGGATTGGCAACGGGGAATCGTTCATTAACGCCCACGATTAGGCTTAAGGTTCTTCAAAGCGTTCTCCTCGTATTTCTTGGGATAATGATGCCTGTGTTAGTGAACAGTGCTTCTTTTTATGCATCGCTGAAATGGCGATGCCTTTTTGAAATGCTTTTAGCGCTCAAAGGGCCATATGTTCGTTTTAGTTATTTCCATTTGAGTAGTGGTTCCTTTTGTGTATGTAATCAGATGGAAAAGCTTTTTTTAACTGATGAGCTTTTGGTTGAAGTTAAACGAAATCCGATAATACGAGATAAAAAGGCGGCATCAAATTGTTACTTAAATGGTGATTTTGTTGTTGCACATTTGGAATGTTTTACTGCCCAGACGGGTTGCAGAATATGTTTACAAAGGTTCTGACTTACTTATGTGCACTCTGAACTGTCATTTTCTAAAAGAACGATTGTAGGTGGTACAAGTTCGATTCTTGAAACTTATCCTGGAGGATTTATATTTACTGTGTCAGCAAAACTTTCCTTGTTGTTGGATGCCTGTAATACAAAGAGTGTTTCTCTCAAGTCTAACACGACATTCAATAATTATAAAGAGACATCGCGACAAGCATACAGAACGATACGAAGAGCGTAAAGACTCAATGGCAAGTAACTCGCAGCGTATTATGAAAAGGATGGCATCAGCCAAATGAACTGACAAGAATATGTACACAAGAAACATTAAAATATGAACACAGGAACTCATAAATCTAACAGCAGGAAAGAACAATATCAAACACCACTAATTTACGACTCATTAATATCAACACTCGAATAAAGTATTCAGCACTTGTTTGTCCATTACTTGACGTGCTTGCCTTTCGTTTGGCACAACGTGGTGCCAAATATGGTCTTTGTGCCCTAGAATGAAATCAACCTAACTCAAAAGCACATTGAATGTGAGATAATTTTTTTGCTGATTTTGTTTGATATTGTTTTATTTGTAACCAGCACTTTCACTTTAATCCGGCGTACATCATCCTCAGCGTACATGGCTGTATTTGAATTGGACGAAGTTTTGAGTTTACTGTGGTTGCTATTCCGTTAGTCTTCTGTCTGGGCCACCGCGGTGCCGAGGTCTGCTTCAGAATTATTGGGAGTCTCGAAAGTGTAACGTCCCATCATCCTGAACATAGCACTTAATAGGGGGAGCTCTCTCCCGGTCTGGTTGTGCACATGACGTCATAGATTACGTCTACAAGAGTCTGCCTAGCGAGGGAACTTCTTGAGATGACGGCGTACTCTGATGTAATCAGAGACGATTGGGGTTGCGCTTATTTTTTTCGCTTGTGTATTGTATCGGTGATAGATGTCGTCAGAACATCAAAACTGTAGCTTGTTGATAGCAAGTACATATTTTTTTTTATTTTAATATGGAATGTGGTCATTTTTTATAGTAGATATGGTACAAAAGTGATGTCTGTTAGGTAACCTCAGATTTAAAAAAATATGAGATAAAATGAATGATCGTGGCGATCAAGTAACAAACACACTCCGACATACGTCCCGAAACTCTTAAAGGAAAAAAAAAGTACCGGACTAGCAATTGGAGGGTTGTGAGTTAGAATCCGATCAAAAACCGTCGTGTACAAAGAGGTTGGAGCATGTTAAATGAGTCGTGACCTCAAATGTCCTCACGTCGCGGTGTGAAGGGGGGATAGTGAAGTTAGGAGAGTGGGATGCCATCTCAAGCGTAACTTCGTCACCTAACTGTTGTTCAAAATTACATTCTATTGTCTTTGGATATTTCAATTCGGGAGTGGATCCCGAATCGTTGACAATACCCCGTTGTATTTCTCCAGTGCAACTCACCTAACCATGAGCTCCGTGGAATCGCCATTCACCTTGGAATAATATGACATTCTATTTACGCGTTATCTCGTCCTTAGCCAAATTGAACCGATCGTGGTCTAGATATCTCTTCAAAACCAATTGGAGGGTCGAAGTGTTTGGCGCAGCTTGGGTAAATATGACTCTTGTACCATACAACCAAACAACCCATAAGCACTCCAAAATCCCCTTCAAATGTCGATACCTCAGATTCCCCGGTTGGTAGTACAGATTGCGAGTAAGAATCGATTCCAACTCACCACCTTGCGTGCATAAAAGCGTTTCACGCCCTTCAAACGCCTGACGACCAAGGAGAAAGGAAGGCGATGGTGACGACCACCTTGCGTCACGCACCCAATCTATAGTTCTTTCATTCAACTGCTGTCGATACCCTATCGGACCCGTCGACCAACCGGTCTGGTGGTCAAGGTGTTAGCCTCTAGATAGGAAGGTTCTTGATTCGAATCCGGGTCAGTACATGGATGTTTGTAAGCGTATGGTGTAGAAGCGGCTGGTGCACCTCAAATCTGTAATCTTTACGTTGGGATGGTGGGGAAGTTTGGAGAGTAGGGTGCCAGCTCAGGTGTTGTTTCATCAGCTTATCGTAGTTCAACATTACGTGGTGTTGTGCTCGGATCTTTCCCTTAGGGGATTTATCTCGGACCGTCGTCAATATACCGTTCTGTTTTTGCAACCATCCCAAAATGTTGACTATTTAGCCCGACAGTTGAATACATTTTGGCAAGAAATTTCGTTGTTCACCATCCGAGAACTTTTTCAGTCTATGCCTTGCTGGGTGACGCATCCAGGCCAGAGGTGGACCAACGCCTTATTGACCTCCTCCCTTTATAACGCTCAAACTCTGAAATAAATCATTCAATTGTTCTGAAATTTTAACCGTTTGTTTTTCTATGTATGTTCTTCACATCGATTCATTTTTATCGCAATCGGACTACTTCTTGGAACGATGTTAATTAAAAATGACCAAATTACCCTTATCGAACCCTGTCTAGTTCCGGAAAGTATTCTTATGGTATTTTACAAATATCATATGTGAGGCTGCGGCACTTTGCCAAGAGTTTGTTGTGTTTAATGGCCAAAGGGGGACATATTTGGTGTGAAGCAACGCCAAATCATAGAGCTTGTAATAAAGTAGGAGAAACATGGTCGTGCAGCTTCATGGTGTTTTTCTGATCGTCCGGTTTGAAGGTGCACGGGCCGATGTCGCGTATCATATTTTTTTAGGAAAGTACAAATCCATACTTTGAACCAGTTGACGAGCGTGCTATGAAACTTTAGTTATAGCTTCGATGTCCAATCGGTCCAAATCAATTTCCAAGCGAATGTGATCTGGACAGCGTCCGCCCATGTTATCCGTCTCTCTTTATTTTGAAGATCAATGCGCCAAACAAGAGATACATACACACTAGGATGCACACTAGGACACACATGGAGATACACACTGGGACACACATGGAGATACACACTAGGAAAGCTTCACTGAAACGTGAGAGAGAAAAAGATTCTATGAGGGATCGATCGTACTTCAGAGGAATCCGACCTGCTCCACCTGCAACTTGCTACGGCATTGAGTAAATCCATTGAGCCACGGCAATCCCAAAATTATTAACTAACGTTGTCACTATATCAACACAATATTATTGACTACGGTCCGGGATCTATCCCCAAGCAGAATTACCTTTATAATAATCCTTATAACAAAAAAAAAAGTGACGTACCAAGAAGGAGCTGTCCGATTGCGATGAAAATGGGTGGATGTGAAGAACATACATAGAAAACAAACGGTTAAAATTGAATGATTTATTTCTGAGTTTGACCGTTACAAAGGGAGGAGGTCAATAAAGCGTTGGTCCAACCCTGCCCTGTATGCGTCACCCGGCGTGGCATAGACTGGAAAAGTTCCCGGCTGGTGAACCACGGAATTTCATACCAAATTGTCTTCAACTGTCGGGTGAAAGGGTCAACATTCTGGAATGGTTGCAATCGCCTTCCCATATTGTCCCAAATTGCTCTATGGGAGAAAGAACAGGAGACGTTGCTGGCCAAAGAAGTGTTGGGAAAGCTTGAAGACAATTCATAGTAACATGTGCCGTGTGCGGCTGGGAATAATCTTGTTGAAATTTAAGCCCGGGGTGTCGCGAAAGAAACGGTAACACAACCTATCGTAGACTGTCGTATATGTACCGCTGTGCTGTAAGTGTGCCAGAAATGAGTACCAAAGAGGTACAGCTATCAAAAGAGATGGCACCCTAGACCATAACACCTTATTGTGAGCATGTGTGGCGTGCGACAGTAATGGCAGTAACCCCACGCTGCTCTGAACCTCTTCAGAGATGTCTGCGGTTGACGTCACGACACAGTTGGAAACGTGAATCGTCACTAAGGACTATACGTCCCAAGTCAGCGCCGTTCCAAGTTGATAGATACCGCACCACTGTAATTATGCACCTTCTTGGAGTGTCGATTTTGTTTTTGTTTTTAATGTATATAAACATTAAATAAAGAATCCGAAAAATCTAATTCAACACTTTTAACAAGGTTGTTGTTGTATTGGAAGCATGACATTAGTTCATTTTAATGGTCGTCTTTTGGGTGTCATTAATTTGTCACTTCAATGGGCTAACTTTTAAATTCTACTGATTCATTGAACTTGTACCACTTACAACTCAGTTGCTAACGCAAAGGGTAAACCCATTGAGAACTTTGGTATTGGTTTCTGCTCATTGCGGCTTGAATAGGCCACCCTCTTTGTTATGAAAGACATCAAAGCCTTCTGTTGTGAACCTATCAGAAACTACAACAGCTCCTATCAGCAACTACAATGGCTAACTTGCGATTAGAAGTATGTGTTGCGGACCTTAACAAGGGAGTACTTTTATCGTGGACTGAAGTTTTGTCGTTGTTTTTGTAACACTTCGCTACATTGGTAAGTTCTTGACCTAATTGTGAGCGTGCAATTTTTCGAAACAAGCCAGATGGACTTTTTCTGACAAATTCAAATAGAAGTATCTCTAAGAAACCTCAGTCAGGTAACCCGATTTGTTGAACTGAAAACTAGTTGTCTCTTTTAACACTTCGGGGGGGGGGGGTATTGGTGACTGGGTGACTAGATTGTGAATGCGTGAGCTTTCAAAACAAGTCAGATGGAGTTGATGACAAATTCAAACAGAAGTATATCTAACGGACCTCAATCAGGTAACTCGTTTTGGGTGAACTGCAGTTTAGTTGTATTTTTAAACACTTCGATGGGTATTGGTGACTGGCTGACCAGATTGTGAATGTGAGAGTTTTCAAAACAAAGAAGCAGTTTACGACAATACGACCTCAAAATCAGGTCAATCAGGTAATACGTTTGGTGAACCGAAGTCTAGTTTTCATTTTTAACGCTTCACTGTATTGGTGACCGGTTGACCAGATTGTGAACAAAAACAGTCAGATGACGTATCTATTAATTTTAAGATGAAGTTTTTCATCATATCGGTTTGTATTGTGATAGTTGGTTCTGGTCTGTGTTTGCATTTCTATTACTAAGTGTGTGTAAATCGCTTTCAGTAATTGTTTGAAACCCTGTAATAGCTATCACTGTAACTCCTGTCACGGCTTCATTCTTCATTGTCACTCAACCTTCACTTCACACAGCAGCTCACATTTACTGGGTTGCTTGAAACAACGTTACATTAAAATCTACTAAATTAACAGTTGCAGCAGAGTTGATGCGCGAAAGAAAACGTGATTTTTGGAATTCGAAAAATTGTTTGAAATTGGTACACGAAAGACAATAAAAATTGCGATTCAAAAAGCTATGATAAATGTGTTTTCACAAATTATGTGTACAAAATTTTTCAAAATTGGGGTTTGAAAAATCTATGAAAATTGGGAAACGGAAAGCTATGAAAATTGTGATTAGAATACTTTACAAATATTTGGATTTGAATAACTATGAAAATATTGGGTAATTGGTAATTTTTAGCTAACGTCGTTTTTGAGCAACACAATGGGCTATTGACGATGGTCCGGGATCAATCCCTTAAGAGAAAGATCCGAGGACAACACCTCGTAATTTTGAACCATGGTCAGATGACGATGCAACATCTGAGCTGGCACCCCACTCTCCAAACTTCCACGCCAACCCAACGTGAGGACTTTCGGCCACGACAGATTTAAGGTGCACCAGCCGCCTCTACACCATACGTTTACAAACATCCATGCCCGGACCCGGATTCGAACCAGGGACCTTCCGATCTAGAGGCTAACACCTTAACCACTATACCGGTTGGTCGGCTGAAAATATTGGGATTTGAATAATTCGATAAACATTGGGAAACAAAAAAAATATATGAAAGTTGGGTAATCTAAACTTAGAAAATCGGGATACGAAAACTGAAAATTTTGATTAAATAAAGCTATGAAAATTCGAATGCGAAAAAATCAATGAAAATTGCATACAAAAATTCTATGGAACTTGGAATAGGTAAAATTCAATAAAGATACGAACCCGGAAAAATTGGTTGAAATTGGATAGCGAATAGTACAACACGAAAATCGAACGAGATAACGGATAGTTTTAGAAACGCCAGTCAGCTGTGAGAAAGGCTGTAACTTAAAAGTAAGATGAATTTCTGTTATGCGTGTGTGTCAGGATGCTTTAAAAATATTCAACTATTAAAGGCTAAAACAGAAAAAGCAAACCACTCCCGATAAAATATTGCATTATTTAACGCTCCTCGAGAACAGCACGCAATAAAAGACGTTTTTATTTTTAATTAAGTCCTCAAAAATTTTCGGTTTATCCGCCGAGTTTTTAAAAGGTTCTTTTTGTTCCTTCATCGTCGTCAAGATCTCATTAGAGGAAAGACGTTGCTCTTTTAGCAGGCAATAAAGCTCTAAGTATGAAAGAGCGGGAGCTTATTGGGCAATAACGTTCTTTTTTCAATCCATTCGGCTACACACATAATGCGCTCTTAAAACTTAAGAATTATCTGTGGAAAGGAGGAGAATTATTTCTAGGATGAATGGAGTTTAGTTAGCGTTTTTGGGAAAGCTTTGAATACAAAAATCAATGGTCTCTTGAAGGAATCAATATCGTTAATTAGAGAAGTAACGCAAGCGTAATGCACTCATCGATCTTCTACTGAAAAAGAGAGAGCATATGGCGGAGTCGCTGTCGTGCGATCTCAGAAGGGTTAGTCACGTGAGTTTATGATTCGACATGGAAAGATCGGCGTTCGAAGCCCAGATTTTGGTGTTTTTCATATACCGGATAACCACTCTAACCGTCATGCTAATACCACACCACGTGACAGATCTTCAAACCGAGCGACCGGTAAAAATAGAGTGCCTATATAATAACAGTGGCGACAAGGGACCAAATTTGGCCCAAATTCGCATGCGCGGCAGCCATTTTTCTAACAGAATCGTCTCTAAGAAGGTTGCTGGGCGAATAAGTTTCTCCCATCGGTTTCGCACATTTTCTCATCACTCTTACTTTGGCGATAGTGTTTAAGTCCCGAAATTTTGATGCTGGCAACATATAAAAATTGTTTTCGTGAATATTTACAAGAAAAAGAAAAAAGTTAAGCTTTTACTTCAGTGTTAAATAAAATAGGATCTGATGTGTTATCTCTCTCAAGCACTTCAGTCTTTTTTATTAAATTCTTTCCATGCTGTGTGATAGAAGTTTACGCATTAATTTTATAACATTTAATGAAAATAGATTTAAAATGTCCTACTATTAATGGATAGTTAATTAAAATAAAACTTTCTTTCAACCAACTGTTCAACACATGTAGTTTTTCTTTACTGTGATTAATCCTTTCCTTACATTAACCGAACCAGAAAAGATACTGAAAATTTTTATTTGACCTTTTTAATGCATGGCACAAAATTCTAACCCACTTAAATTTAATTTTTGTTTTAAGTTTGATCCATTTATACAAGTCAAAAAACATGTAATGTCAAAAATAGTCAACACCATCAGTGTACATTTGTTAAAAAAATCTATCACATTTTCAGATGACAAAATAGAATAACAGATTGAAACTAAATTATGAGCAAATATTGGCCTAAACATACAAGAATAATCTCCGATAAAAAATAGTTAACAGCATTTGTACTAAGTTATATCCAAATCCACAGATAATTGTTGATGTGGGCGAGATCTAGCAGCAAAATAAAGATGAAAGTTTGCATCAAAAATAACTTTTGTGTGCAAACATTTTTTTTTCCTTTTTATATAAAGCATGGTAACAATATACTCTCTGCTTTACTGATGATTCAATTCGGCATAGGCTATTGTAAACCTTTTATAAGGGAACAGTCAAAAAACAAAGCATTATCAAAAGTTTAAAACTTGCTGCCTATGGCGCGATGTTTACATCACCAAAGTAGCGGGAAACACCATGTTGTTAAAAAAAGCTATTTACTTAAAAAGTATTAAAATTTATAATGACAAAACACTAAAATAATAATAAATAAACATTCTAGAACACGAAATGGAACATGAAAAAGCTATATATTCTTCTAAATCTAATGTACACAAGTTTTTCTCGTACACACAAAAAGTTCCCATGTTAAGTCTACGGGAGTTTGGAAAATACCGCCTCGGGTGGTAGAAAAGGTTTCTAAGCCAATTAGCAAATATTTCCCGTTTGTCGCCACTGTGATTATATAGGCACTCTAGGGAACAATAGGATGAAGCTATTCCGTCCGCGCACCTATTCCGTCTATCTCATTGGTAGGTTCTAAGCCACGTAGAGTTTGATTGGAATCGCCACGTGATTCGGGCAGATGTCCAATTCAAACATGTAGCACATTAAGAGATGTTGAGATTTCTATGAAAGAAATACAACTCCCAGGCAAAGACTAATGAAATGGAACAACTGGCTCAGTAAACTGAACGATCGGAAGAAATAGTAGAACGATGTACTCACATACTTAGTCTATTTCGCTATTTTTTTATCCACATAAATTGATACCAATTAATTTATAACGATAAAATTAAAACAAATCGATTTGGGTGATTTTGACAGTCTCACGTCCTCTTAAGTTAGAAAAATACCTTTTTATGTACAAATAAACGAATAAATTACCCTCATTTTGAGTTAAATTTCTTCCAAATTTTCAACTTAACTTACCTGAAGAAAGGCACGTATTCAGGAAGTAATTATGGAGGAGGCTCAATCTTCTGTTCCAGCTTTCTATTTCAATCGAAAAGATCTTAATGTCAAATGAGCATTACATTAAATTATTTTGAGGTGAATACTTCTTTAAAATCGGTACTGGGAAATGCACGAAAAGTCGAGCGGTACAAAAAATTGTTTACCACACTTTCGTCCTATGTCGAAATTCGCAGGCAAACTGAGCGTAGGGAGAGGGTTTGCAATATGACGAAATTCTACGGTGCTGGGCGAGTTTTGGGCCAGTGTGAATTTGGATTGCGTTGAGTGTGGACTGCGCAAGTGGTGTCGCGCTCGCCTTTGAAAGCTATCATTGGCACAGCTATCAAAACTACTCTACAATCATTGGCATTTTATCTAAAGATGTATCCTTCAATATCAACTTTCTGTCTGCTTCATTCGTTAAACAATCCAACATCAGGCCCGAGTTTTTATGTCAAAACTACATTTTGTATCGTCGACTCTACCTACCATTATTTTACTGTTTTTTAAGTATATATACGTGAATGTCACCTATGCGATAAGCGAAACCACGATGTTACCGCTAATTAAACCAGCTTCAACTAGTATTTTTGATTGTTTTATTTTTAGCATTTAAAACACATATCAATGGGGCTCGAAACATTTGTAAACAGCCTCTACATACGAACTTGGATACTCGTGTACACACGAGAGCAATATTTCTCATTTTTTTTAATCCCTACCCTTTTAGATAACCATTTAACACATTGGATTGCTTTAGCAACTAGGACTAGATGAATCAGTTTGCAAGTTTGACACACTACCTCAATATCTCTTAAAATAAATGGTAGTGAAGGCGCTATTATGTTACAATTCTGTGGGTGATAATAATTTTTATGATCGCATTGGTAAAAAACTATCAGGTAATGAATATAATAAGTCAGTTTCCTCTTGCTCAATAATAACTCGAATTAGTTTAAAATTGATTTTAAGCATACTTCTGAGGAAAACTTCAATTGGACTGCTAGAAACGCCAACAAAAATGTCATGATACTAAATGAGCATCTAGTTGGTAATGGTTTTGAATATGTTCATAGCTGTCCACGATATTTCTATTTATGGGCCTCACAAAGCAAAGATTTTGTTCATTTCATTTAATGGTGAAAATATAGTAACCTTACCGACAGAAATATCATCGGCAAAATGAGAAGTATGTGTAAGAATATGACACATATCCAACGAATCCCCTTCGCATGTTGATGTGAAAGGTAACGAAACCAACGACATTTTGGCTAAAGAGTGGAGTAAGTTAAGATGTGTTACCATTTAACGGGAATTTTGCCTATTATGAAATCGCCTCATAAATTAGAGTACACGAACATAATTTGGACTTCCCGGGGACTCATTACTGGTATACATGCACTCAGTCCAGTGTCTCCCTGAGTAAAATTTACAGGAGAAGACAAGACCCTCAAAGCTTCAAAGTGGGCTCTTGAAACCAATGAAGATCGAATTATGTTGCAAGCATTTCGTCCTGTGCTTGAAATGCAAATAGGCTCAGGCTTAGCCCGAACACATTATCTTCTCTCACAAGCGACCTTAAAGCCAGCTTTGTACCATCATGAGCTGGTTCTTGAGGGTATAAACCTTCCAAGTAGTTTGGACAATATCTGTCATTCGTCAAGATCTGACGAATTTTGCTAGTAATGATGTACCTTGTTATAAAGATGTTGATGTTGTTTTGAAGAGAATAAGAATATGTTGTTGTTTGTTATGATGAGCAGATAAAGATCTGGTAAGTTTTCTCTAATGACGAGATCTGTAATCAACAAGATCTTGCCAATTTTGCTATTGGCGCCATATGCCGTATATTGCTGTTTTTTATGATAGAGGAATGAAGGTATTGCTATGTATCGTGATAAGTATATGAAGATGTGGTCAGTTTTCTCCTAGTGACAGGATATCTTGTCCATCAAAACCTCATTAATTTCGCCAACTACGAGGTTCCTAGAGCAACACAACTATCATTAGGGTTAAATCTCTTAGCTAATGGACTTAATGTAATTTATTATGCCACCTATATGGAAGGGAAAATAATTTGGCTTGACAGCGATTAAGTTGACCTTAAAACTTATTTTAGAAGCATAAAATTTCGGGAAATACCTGGACTCGAGCACACTCTGCACGAGCCATGAAGCAACGAAGACCACTTCGATGAGTCCCAGAAATTCAGAGAGCACGATTCGGGTCAGCGTAAAAGTTGGCACGGGAAAATCGAGAGAAACACGTCACGTTAATTCACCAATTTCGCATAGGAGACGAGATAGGTAATTTGACTTTTAGCCAAAGGAATCCCTTGGAGCATCATTCTCTAAGTTTAATTGTCTTTTGCGTTGTCTGTTTGGTAAGAGGACATCACGGAAGATCAGAATTTAGTAAATTTTTTGTCAAGGATATTTTTCTAAGTATGAAACCCCAACTTATGTAGGATGTTATTCAAATGTTGGGAAACGTGCTTTTTGCTATGTTAAAAAAAAATTTCAGGAACAAATATAATTTTATTTGCATAGGATAAGTGCCAAACTTCCACACCATGACAAAGTGAGGCCATTTGAGATCACAACAAATGTAAAATGATCACGACGCTAAACGTTTCAGTAGGACACTTATCCTTATTTTTGGCAGAAGTTGAACTATTCATCTGTCCGTGATTCAAAATTAAGAAGTACCGTCCTCCAATCTCTCCGTTCCAGATTGATTTCGAACAGTCGTCAATGGCCCGTTGTGTGATTCAGTTACGTTAAATAAACAAACGAATTACCGTCCTTATCTTTGGATTACAGTGTAGCCGCCTAGATATCTGCATGTCACTCATTCAGACTCTTTCAGTGGGTATTTATCAAAGGCTGAGGGTACAAGAAAAAAGTGTCGACGATTTAAGGCTGCTTATTGTTGAAGCAGTTAGACTGAAAACATCACCAATCGTTGAAAAACTCTTGGCAAGAGCTCAAGTATTGTTTTGAAAACTGTAGATAATGTGCCTTATTGACTTATTCTGACATTTATGTAAAACTTTGGTCAGTTACCGCATATATTGACAAAAAAATAAACGTTACAGCTGCTGAGATGCATGTGTGTTTGTTTTGGATACCTACGCCCAGACACACTTTTTTGTGGACCAGGCCACACAGACTAATAACAAGGGTTTATAGGGCTGGACAAATGGGTGGCCGGGAGGCAACTTCTGGCTCCACAGGAGCCAGCTCTAGAATCTAGGTCAAGTAAGTTCTATGTTTAAAAATGTTACAGTCTTACAAATTTGTAATCATCCACTGCCAAGTGAGAACAGGATATTGAAAATACAAAAACTCCAGAGAAAATAGTCCTCTGACTAAAACGGAAAACCAATTTGAATAAAGACGAGGATAAATACCAATGTGTTTTTTTTTTTGATAGCTACAGCCGAGACACCCTTTTTTGTGGACCAGGCACACAGTCTACCAACAAGGATTTCTAGGGCTGGACAATAGGTGGCCAGTAGGCAACTTCTGCCTCCACAGGAGCCATCTCTAGAACTAAGGTCAAGGAAGTTCTACATTCCAAGTTGTTATATTCTTACAAATTTATAATCATCCACTGCAAGGTGAAACTGGATATTGAAAATATTAAAACTAAAGAGAAAACAGTACTCTTACTAAAAATAAAAACCTATTTGAATAATGACGAGGATAAATGGCAAAATTTAACTCTAGCTACTACACGTTTAAATACATATTTTAAGAGTTTGAGGGAAGACGAGGACAAATGCCAAAACTCAACCGTACACCCTTTACATGAAATCCAACTAGTGTCTTTCACCTTCCTCAATAAAATTCCGGTAAGTTGGTACTACTGGAGGAGGTATTCTATTTCGTGCGCCAGGAATCTTAGCATGAAAGGAAATATCGCATTTCCAGCAACGAATTTAGCTTCACGAGGAATAAATACTTACCCCGTACATTTTCGGAAGGGTGAAGATAATCCTCGACAAGGAAGAATCGTGGTGGAATTTCGAAATTGGAATTCGATTGAAATTTTTCCCTCTTGAATGATCCGGGAAGAAACGATATTCGATGTCAATATCCCACGTTCCTTTTCTGTGAAAGGGCTTCGAATAGTCCTTAGAAGAATCACAGGTGTGTAAAATAAAAGTGATCGTTCTGAGTACAATAGATTAAAGTAGTGGTTCCCAAATTGTGCACCCTGGTACTTACAGGGACGTCGAGAAACATACCAATATTTTCACTGAAATTATACCCAGCCCACTTTGTTTTAAAATAGGATCATGTATGTGTTGCTGCAATGACTGTGACAGTTGTAATTTTGTCAAATGGAAGACACTGCAAATATCTGGTAGAAATTTATATAATGGGAGATTAAAAGCTATTAATGATTCATCAAATTATTGGAACTAGTTATGTGTCCATCGATCGATCGGTTTAATGGCTAAACGCAATTGGAGCTAGTTCTTTGTGCCTGTATGTGTTTATTTACTACACAGCTGAATAACCCTCGGATGATTTCAAATACGACCGCTGCATTTCCCTGTGTTAACTCAAATACACAAACCCCGTAGAACGTGCTTCCTTGTCCATGTCCATTTATTGCAGAAAAACAAACATCAGATTTTTAAGTGGGGATTAGAGGGGCACTTTTAGGACTACCTGTGTGCCAATTTTCAAGGCTAGATTGCACTGAAGACAGGTAGGAAATAGCCCATGTTTTCCGAAGTGTTCTAAAGTATAAGTGTACCAAATTTGGTGTGGATTGGTCAAACGGTGTAGATTTGTATGGAGAATATACACCCACACATCCTTTTATGTATAAATAGATTATTATCAACAGTTATACATTTTGGCAAATTGCACTGCAGAGAACTGATGGAGATCAACATGATGGACGATTTAAAATGCAGCATGTCTCCTTCGACTCCATTTATTAGAATCAACCAGAGTCTCCGCTAGACTCAATGTCTTCAAAGATTTTACCAGGATTACGTAAATTTTCCCATTCCTCCTCACAGAAGACCGATACATTTCAATTATCCCTGGACTTGCTTCTGATTCAGTGTGGGATTAAATCCTCCAGCAGAGAGGGAAGATAAGTACTGAATCGCTTCCAACAAGCTCCTGGGAAATAGGATACTGACGGAATAGCCTCACCACGGTGTTAACTAAATGATATCGATTGTAACTGTGTGATGGAAGTTATACGTCGTTCGATTGGGACGGAATCTGTTAAACTGGACTGAACTGTGGGGGAATTCATTAACGGTGAATACTATGGATGAGAAGGAAGTATCTTCGTAAATACAACCACATCCATTCGCTTGGAGTTTAACCGATGCTGTTTAATTCGCAGATTGAATGGGTGGACCTTTTTTTTCTGCGGTACTTCCACATTGTTTGGTAACGGTATCTGTCATAGTATGAATTCTAATTATAGCGTATCCACAAGATTTGGAGACAGACAGAGGCTGTTATTCCATGACTGAAAACTACCAAGAAAATTGTGCTATTTTAAAAACAAATCGGCTTTATGACGAGATATCTCGTCATTTGTAAAATTGTTCAGATCTTGATGGTGGAGATGTCTCGAAACCCCTTGGAGGTTAAGGTTAAATTTTGTGGCAATATTAGTGAATTAATCTTGTAGCAGTTGAATTTATACTGTTTATATCCTTCGGTTACCAGCCGACCAACCGGTATAGTGGTTAAGGTGTTAGCCTCTAGATCGGAAGGTTCCTGGTTCGAATCCGGGTCCGGGCATGGATGTTTGTAAACGTATGGTGTAGAGGCGGCTGGTGCACCTTAAATCTGTCGTGGCCGAAAGTCCTCACGTTGGGTTGGCGTGGAAGTTTGGAGAGTGGGGTGCCAGCTCAGGTGTTGCTTCGTTATCTGACCGTGGTTCAAAATTACGAGGTGTTGTCCTCGGATCTTTCCCTTAAGGGACTGATCCCGGACCGTCGTCAATAGCCCGTTGTGTTGCTCTAGTACGACGTTAACTAAAAAATTACCAATTACCAATTACCTTCGGTTACCATTCGCACTTTAGAAATATAGTCTATTTATGTCTCGCGTATGTTAGTAAAAATATATAAAATGTTGATGATGAAAACTTTAATAACTGAAAGTCCTTCTAGTTGGTTCAATGCTAAACAACTTGTGTTTCCAACCAGTAACGTTTTAAGTAATATTTAATATATTTTAAGATTTATATTTTAAGATATCTTATGTTAAACACATTGTACTTAATATTTAGAACGCTAAATATGCTCATAAACATGACAACGTATTAATGACCATTAATCGAAAAAAAAAGTATTGCTTACAAAAAGGCATGCATTATAATTTAATAAATAACAATTTCGAGTGATGTATAAAACACTCAGCACTAATACTTATACACGAACCTCAGAAAGTTCCTTGCATAAAACTAAAGACTTATTTCCTAAATATGTTATCCTAATAAATCGTCCCACCGTGAAATATATATAGGATACACGATATCTCCAAATCATTCTTATAAGATGAAAAATGCACATAGCTTTGAACTGACGTTATACGAATAACTAACGATAAAAATAATTTCCAAACGAATTACGAAAAATTTTAAAAGCCAACCCCCCCCCCCCCACGCAACTTTTGCTTTTCAGAAATACGTTCGGGGATTATAGCTTCCTTCGGTTTCCAGGGGGAAAAAAGCTTTAAAAGAAATTAAATCTTCGGCGGAATATATTAAAAAAGCTGAAGTGTAGGATCGTGTCTTAGATTTGGGTAAAATGGACGATTCCCTATGGAACCCAGTAGTTCTTGAAGAATTCGCTTCTTCCTTCAAGTCGAGTTGAGTTGCAAAAGTTAGCATTAAAATAATTTCCTTTTTCCCTCCTCAAAAAAGAAGCCATTTTGAGAAACTGGAGCTTTTTCCTCTAAAACCTTTTCTGAGTAAATAGAAAACTTAGGGGCTCGGTCCCCCAAAAAAAACTACTTTTAGAGGTTTGAAAGGGAAAAGGTTTTTTGGGATTTGTTTTTGTGTCGTGTTGCTAGGCAACCGAATTTGATGTGATCGTTTGACGACAACGAGTAATCTTCTATCTTTACATATCGCTCAAAATATTGACTTCAACTTAACAAGCATAAGTAGTAGATGTAGATTCTTTTTTTTAAACTCGAGTCTCTTACGCTACTAAGGAATGCGGGTTTTTATTATTTACGGTCCCATACTGAACGCATTATACTTGCATGTCTCGATACTAAACCATTTTTTGGAGTCCCAAGAAAGTTTTGAATGCACAGTATTTTCGTACTAAATGCCTATTTATACGAGTAGGTGTATAAATATGCTCTCTGATGGTCCAAACTTTAAGCATTGTATACTACTAGCTGAATAACTCGGTGTTGCTCGGGTTTCAAATATGACCGCGACATTTCCCTGTGCTAACTCAATGCACAAACTCTTTAGAACGTGTTTCCTTGTTTTCATGTCCATTTATAGCAGGAAAACAAACTTTAGATTTTAGAATTAGGGGTTCGAGGGGCACTTTTATGATTACAAGTGTGCTAATTTTCATGGCTACGGATTGGTCTGGAGACAGGAAAGAAATAGCCTATGTTTTCCGCAGTGTTCCAAAGTATGTGTACCAAATTTGGTGTGGATCGGTTAAACGGTGTAGATTGGTATGTATAATATGCGCTACCCTACAATAATAGATTGGACACCAAATGTGTTGGTGTATTGGAAGCAATACATGCTTTAATAGGGGATTGTCTACCACGTGTTACAATTACACTAGAAACCCTTCTGGGCATACTTTCAACAAGGTTTTGATACACAGCTATGAGTATTTGTGTCCATTCCTGCTCCACGAACTCCACCAGCCAAGCTGAAGATTTCGCGCATGGTCCCCTGTTCCGCAAGCGTCGCTCTAACTCGTCCCACAAATGTTCTATGGAGTTTAGGTGGGGACTCTGAGCAGAATAGGGAAGACGTTTTACAACCATATCTTGATACCACTGCTTGACAGAGGCTTCAACATAACATGGAGCGTTGTCGTTCTGAAAGTACATTCGCCCATTCCATAAAATTTCCAGTGCGTCGGAAGAAACTGACGGTCCAAAATGTTCATGTAGACCTCGTCGTTTAATTTACCAGGAACAACATTCAGAGGTCCCAGGCCATACCACAAAAAACAACCCGAAACATATCATCGGATTTTATGCAAATCCGCTGGCATCCGGTCCATTATTGTAGGGTAGTCTATATATATATATATATATATATATATATATATAATTTACCCAGCTAAATGTCGAAATATACACATTTTTATATGCCGTATCAACAAAAGTAATTCTGGACAGGAAAAACGCGGTCGAAGGAAGAATTTAATGCAAGAGTAAAAACAAACGAAAATGGTCATTTTCATTCGTCGAATAACGTAGTGGGAAAACGCAGTTGAGGGATTTTGTTACTTCTTGAAACAAGGCTCGCATTAAGTTTTTATGCTTTTAATCAGATTGTTTAAGTGATGTCTTGCTTCCGAAGAAGACAATTATATTTGGATTTTATGGCAATGAAAGCCGAACCAACGAACCAGCCTTCTAGGATCGGCTGGGTGAGGGGGAGGAAATATAAAATTCCATTCCACACTGGTCCTTGGTAGTTCCAAGCACTAAGGTTGGAAATCCATCACCCACTTGAAGGTCAAAGGTGGTGACAACTCCATCTCAGCGAAACCGTCCAATATGTCCCTCTATCGAAGGGCGGAACAGCCATTCCTAGCTAGAGAGTGTTTGATTATAAGACGTTCTGATTGGAATTTCATATATTTAGAAGCCTCCGCACCATAGAACAGGGTTGCCTTAATGAAGGCAAAATCCCTCGTTATTCGGCGTGTAGAGGAGAGGTCGACCCTATTTGTGCTCTACGAAAGAATGCTGAGTGTCATTTGTTGGTAGACATAGGAGATTTAATATTGTGGAGTAGACCTTCGCTCGCTGGAGTGTGTCAACTTCACTGCTGAGTCGCAAGACTTCTGTGCTGCTGCGTCGTAAGGAGAGAGGTCTGTTAAGGGGTGGTGGTTAATTGCATCTGGTGTGGTACTTGTTATCGACTGCAGTGTTTGCAACCGCATAGTAATATTCCATTTATTGACAGAGGACTTGTTAGCTTCACTACGTGGAATCGTTCAAAGTTTGGGAAATATCTGCATTTGATTGAATATTTTTAATATAATAAAGGTAGGAATTTAATCAACGTCGTAATTACTACATGGGCTCTTGGGATCAATCCCATAGTGAAATATCTATGAAAAGCGCCTCATAATTTTGAACCGTGTTCAGATTACGAAATCAATACTTTACTCTTCTAACGTCCACATCAACGTTACATTTGAGGACACGACAGATTTAGCGTTCACCATCCCTCATGCACACGCCTGGTCTTTGGCTGAATCGAGTTTCGAACTCGCAACCCTCTGCCTGCTATTCCGCTAATCTTCCAAATAGCTACCGTGTTTCATTCAGTTATTTAAGAACTATCTGAATATTTCTAATACAGTAAAGAAACGTATCGCAAGGTATAAGTAAATGAATTAACATCGTACCTGAGCTACACAATGGGTATTGAGGCGATAGTCTGTGATGAGTCCCGAAGGGAAAGCACCGAGGACTATTCGTAATTTTGACACATTGCAAAAGAGAATATGAGAGGAATTTTCAATTCAAAATATACAAACCAGACGGAAAACGTTTTACCTCCTGTGTCACCTAAAAGATCTCATATGATACCTACCGCGATTACATGTTGTTTCTCGCTGTTTTTGCAACTGTGTTTAGTCTTATTGGAGTTGATGAACCATCTATCACACATCAATGCACAATTCATTTTCAGGAATCTGTAATGGTGACATACTGAAATCGCATTGAAAAAAGAACTCAAATTACTCAACGTCAGGAATACGAGCACAAATTACAGCGCTTATCAAGTTCAGAATCTCTACCAGGTCAATCAATCCACATCAATCTGTAAGCCCCTTTTCCACCTGTTATGACGTGCCCCTGTGTCAGCTGAAATGACCAGCCCCTCCTCTCACCTCACTCATGTTACTTTTACACTGTTAATGTTTCAACACAGACATTTTGAACTCTTTTTGAAGAATTTTCCATAGTTTAATCCTGAATATACTTAAGAGTGACATATACGATATATATATACCTTATAACATACAAGACATTTGGGTAAAAAAAGTGTTGAATAAACAAAAATAAATTTTTGGTTGATAAACATAGTTACTTGTAACATACAGTTTTAATATCCGGAAAATAAACAAAGTTATTTATATATGTGCAATTCTACAATTGAAATAAAAAATCAAAGCAACTGATTAAAATAAAAAACTCAAACTTTAATAATACTTAATAGAAAAAACTATAAGGCCCGGATGCACACATCCGGTGATGACTGAATATTTGTAAGTAATAATTTCGCTGATAAAAAAAATTGTTTAAATATTTATATTTACTATCTACTAGTAACAAATCTAAACATATCCAACTAATAAAGTAGTTTACATTACATTAATGCTCTTATACTACGTTTTTTAAATCTGCACCTAAAATATAATCTGTGCACCTAATTTAAAAACTTATGCGCACAAGGTGCACCTGTATTAAAAAATCTATTTCGAGGACTGATTTAGAGAGTTAATATTCGTACGAAAAATAGAAATTTGTTGACATTAATGTTACTCCCTTTACTTTTTCTTTAAATATTTTGTGTACTTATTTGTGCGAAATTAATTCTTTAATAATTTTTATATGCACTCCAAAGAGAGACGGATTTTGAATGTTTTGAAATAAGGTTAAATGTTGGAAATACGACTGTGACGGAAACCTCCAGCAACTATCAAGTAAATCGAATTACGTATAAACGGCAAAAACGAACTAATAGGTGTTCTGTATCCACCGAGGACTTAAATTCTGTGATACTTAGAATTCAGGTAGCATGCGTCAATAGACACTTAGCGAGAGGCCTAACCCAGAGCATCTGGAGTCTAAGGCCACATATATCTTTTACATTTCTAAGTGCGACTTTTTAATAGAAATAAAATTCTACGAAAAAATTCTTTTCTTTTCATTAAGGGGGTCCGGGACACATTAGAAAAAAAATTTTATTAATTAATTTAGAATTTAGAATTTTTTTGTACTGATTACCCATCCAACTAATAAGCAAAATCAAAACACAAAATTTTTCCAAAAGTTTTTAAAAAATTTTAAATTAAAATTTTTTGAAAAAAAGAGGGGTCATTTTAAATTGCTAAGGTTCAAAATATTCTTGGTCGATTTTCAAAATTCTTGCAGTAAATTATTCACAAATTTATAAACTTTAATTTTGATTCAACAATTTAAAAAATATTAATTTAATAAAAAATAAAAAATATTTGAATGAAAATTTTTGAAAATTGTAAGGTACTTTTTTTTTTAAAGTCATATTTTTAAAAGTAAATATTTGTTTCAAATTTGCTGAATCAAAATTAAAGTATAATGTTTGAAAAAGATATATTCCAAATTTCAACCCTTAAACTTTATCGGTTTTCGACTTATAGCAATTTGAACAAAGGAAATCATGAAAAAAAGTATCATGGAGAAAAACGCATTTAAAGTTTTAAAGATAAATGTTGTTGCCATGACAACAACTGTTAAGAGTGTTAGATTTTCAAAACAACGCACCACAAAAATTATTACATCTCTAGTTCTAATTAAGATAAAAACAAGATTTAGACGTCATTTTAAGCAGAAAAACACATAGAATCTCTTAAAATAATAAACAAAAATTCCAAAATTTCATGATTTTTGTGTCCCGGACCCCCTTAACCATCTTGGTGTTAAACTATCTTAGTATTAAAAACTGCCCTATAGTGGCCATACTATGGTACAAAAATGTGTTCCAAACTGTCACTAGTTCTAGTCAAGAGACAATCAGCTTTTCTTAAGGGGGTCCGGTACACAAAAATTGCCAAATTTTCGAATTTTTTTTTTAAGAAATGCTCTGTGTTTTTCTGCTTAAAATGACGTCTAAATCATGTTTCTATCCTAATTAGAACTAGAGATATAATATTTTTTGTGGTACGTTGTTTTGAAAATCTAACACTCTTGACAGTTGTTGTCTCATGGCAACAACATCAGTCTTTAAAACTTTAAATGCGTTTTTCTCCATGATACATTTTTTCAAGATTTCCTGTATTCAAATTGCTATAAGTCGAAAACCGATAAAGTTTAAGGTTTGAAATTTGGAACATATTTTTTTCAAACATTATACTTTAATTCTGATTCAGCAAATTTGAAACAAATATTTACTTTTAAAAATATGACTCTTTTTTTAAAAAAATACCTTAAAATTTTCAAAATTTTTCATTCAAATATTTTTTTATTTTTTATTAAATTAATATTTTTTAAATTGCTGAATCAAAATTAAAGTTTATATATTTGTAAATAATTTACTGCAAGAATTTTGAAAATTTATCAAAAACATTTTGAGTTTTAGCAATTTAAAATGACCCCTCTTTTTTTCAAAAAATTTTAATTTAAAATTTTTACAAAACTTTTGGAAAAATTTTGTGTTGTGATTTCGTTTATTAGTTAGATGGGTAATCAGTGCAAAAAAATTCAAAATTCTAAATTAATTAATAAAAAAAAAATTTAATGTGTCCCGGACCCCTTAATCGATGTAATTGTGCCGTTATCGAGGTATATAAGGCCCGGTGCACACATCCGATTTTTAAACGTGCGGAGCCGCTGCGGCACCGAAGCAAACATAACCGTAAAATGACGCAAGTACTCATTTCACGTCATTTGCGATAAATATTCTATCGAAGAAAACGTGTTTATTTCACTTTCTTGGTGTAAAAAAAAGCATATTTAGAAACAAAATAGACTGTATACAACCATTTATTAATTTTTATTTTTATTCCATTTATTTATGAAAACAAGGTACGAAAGAAAAAACATGGAGTATGAAACGATTGCCGTACGCAGCTCATCGTTTTACCAATGTTGACCAAAAATTAAGTTTCCAATAATATTGCTCTACTTGTATTGCTAAAAAAACCACCACGTGAAAGCAAGACAAGTTGAAAGATAGTGATGCAAAAAGGATTATACATAGCCAGTGATCAACAAAAGTTAAGATAGTGGTGAAAAAAAAATTATATTTATCCAGTGATCACGCACAGTCACATTTAAAAAATTTTTAATGGAATTTGACCAAAATAAATAAATTATGTTATGCATTCGTCGTATGACGGACCATTTATCCTAGTCTTATCATATGCAACGCTAGATTCTCCTGTGTTTCTGTGGCTATTAAAGTTTTTATTGGTTGTGAGACGTCACGAGTAGGCGGAGTTCCTATGTTTTGATTGGTTGTGAGATGTTACGAGCTAAACGAGATACGAAATATCAAAAATCATATTCAAAATCGCCATGGAAGCAACATTGAGTATAAGTGATTTCCCCGTACGCAGCTCGTTGTTTCACCAGTGTTGATCAAAAATTAAGTTTTACAATACTATTGTTTTACCAGTATTGTTCAAAAAACACCATGCGAAAGCAAGGCAAGTTGACAGATAGTGGTAGAAAAAGGTTTATACATTGCCCGTGATGGACAAAATTTGACAGATAGTGGTGAAAAAAGGTTGAAACATAGCCATTGATTATGTACCTTCAGGTTTTGAAAATATATATAAATGAAGTTTGACCAAAATAAACAAATTTTGTTATGCACCCGTCGTATGACGGGCCATTTATCCTAGTCTTATAAGAAACGCTGGATTCTCATGTGTTTCTGTGGCTATTAAAGTTTTGATTGGTTGTGTGACGTCGCGAGTAGGCAGAGCTTTTAATAAATTTGATTGTTGTGAGATGTTACGAGCTAAACGAGATACGAAATATCAAAAATCATATTCAAAATCGCCATGGAAGCAACATTGAGTATAAGTGATTTCCCCGAACGCAGCTCGTTGTTTCACCAGTGTTGATCAAAAATTAAGTTTTACAATACTATTGTTTTACCAGTATTGTTCAAAAAACACCATGCGAAAGCAAGGCAAGTTGACAGATAGTGGTAGAAAAAGGTTTATACATTGCCCGTGATGGACAAAATTTGACAGATAGTGGTGAAAAAAGGTTGAAACATAGCCATTGATTATGTACCTTCAGGTTTTGAAAATATATATAAATGAAGTTTGACCAAAATAAACAAATTTTGTTACGCACCCGTCGTATGACGGGCCATTTATCCTAGTCTTATAAGAAACGCTGGATTCTCATGTGTTTCTGTGGCTATTAAAGTTTTGATTGGTTGTGTGACGTCACGAGTAGGCAGAGCTTTTAATAAATTTGAATGGTTGTGTGATGTCACGAGCGAAACGAGATACGAAATATAAAAAAATTATTATATTCGAAATCGCCATGGAAATAGCATTACTCAGCTCAATGTTTTACCAGTGTTGATCGAAAACTAAATTTTCCAATAATATTGACATTACCAGTATTACTTAAGAAACAACACTATGCGAAAGCAAGGCAAGTTGACAGATAGTGGTGGTGATGATGTCGTGTTTACGACGAGTCTTCTTCAAATGGTGCCATGAGCAGTTATCACAGCTCTAGCAATCTCCACTATATTGTCCTCGTACAGGTTCGGTTCCGAGAAAAGGACCCCGACTTTAAATAGATCCGCAATTATTGCTGAATAATCGAAAATGTGAGCTGGTGTTAACTCCATATCTGGGCAGTTATTACAATTTCTGTAAGATCTATTACCCTCGTTGTCAATCTTCATTTATCTGTAATGACCTAATCTTAACCTGGCTATGGTTTTGGTAATTAGTCTATCCTCATTGATATTACAAAGCTGATGCTTAATTGGGATAGAAGGTTCTCTCAATTTGAAGTTAGCTAGGGCATTTGCGTCCAGCAGGGTGACATTCACATTGTCCTCATTATTTAGAATTCTAGCCTCGTTTGCTAGTTGGTCTGCAGTCTCGTTGGATGATATATTAACGTCTGCGGGCAACCACTGGAGTGTGCAGATCTTTCCCAAATGTTGAATTTCTCTTAGGTGGGAGCATATTCTGCTGATGATCGAGGAGTCTCTTTTTAGTATTGCTTGTAGGGCAGCTCTTGAGTCACAGAAAACAACTAAATAACTACACCCTCAGCCTACTCAGAAGCAGGAAGGGTTTTATACAGGTCAAGTGCCTCTACAATAGCTAGAAGTTCGCAAGTGAAGTTGGACGCAATAGCTCCTGCACCAATTTTTCGTTGATGAACTGTATCACCTGAAGCAGTCAGGAAAACCCCGGAACCTCCATTAGTGATAGTTTCATCAGAAGAGCCGTCAGTATAAGTGTGGAAAAAATTTTTCCTTGGATACTGCTCAACAGTTCTGAGTCCTTTTGCTTTAATGACATCGGCCAACTCTTTTTTATTGCATGGCTCCAGAAGGTTTAATATAATTTTGGTATTCATGGGAATTTCGGAGGGAACAATAGGCTCTTGAAGGATAAGAAATTTGTAATGTTCAAGGCCAAGAGTTTCAATAATTTCTTTGTCAAATACAGATAGTGGTGAAAAAGGTTTATATACAGTCAGTGATCATGTATCTTCAGGTTTTCAAATATATATATATAAATATGATGTTTGACTACAATAAATACATTTTGTTTTGCACCCGTCGTATGATGGGCCATTTATCCTAGTCTCTTTATAAACGAAACTGATCAGGTCTGGACAAAAGAGATATATCGTCATTATCAAAAACGGTCAGACCTTGAAGGGCGAGATTTCTCATCAAAACCACTTCAAGGGTTTATTCTTTATGTCGTAATTTTATGTTTCAAATGAATTTCTTTAAAATACCCAAGCATAGTATAAGTTTCTGCGAAACAATTTGCCCAGATTGACCAGTACAAGTGGGACATTAGTAAGCAAAGAGGGCAATTGACGTTTGTTGCGATCATGATTTAGAGTTAATGTGAGTTTAAAATGTTTAATATCTTCCCTCACCTGACTTGGCCCACCACCGGACGAGGTTCGTTGGCGAGAGTTTACGGGAATCTGTTATCAGCTTGTAACAACGGCAAAACTTTTCTGTTTGAAGTGGGATTTGGGAATAGTTGCACAGCTCGACACAACATTTTTCATCCCTCCAAGTGATTTCGACAAGATAGCTCGTCATCAAGATATTTATGATTTTTGTCTGATGACACATCAGCAAAGTATTTGTTGTCGGTCCTTTTAGTAAAAGTAATCAATGACAATTCACCATTCTGATGAGTGTTTCTGTAGGGTTAAATGGATGTATTTGTTTGAAATATATATTTAGGAGTCGCGTATTTTAAGCATCTTATTCCCTACTCTTGCTAATCAACGACCCCTAATGTCCCGTGGTTCTAGCTATGCCTCAAGATTCCTTCGGAGCCCACAACAATCCATAATTTCCCATGGTAACCCATAGTTTCCGAAGAGTTGCTAACGCCCGCTTTGGGATAGCCCAATGTTATCACTGGGTGTTACAGGGAGCATAATTTCACCCATTTCCAACATAAGGTGTAGGTTAACTCATTGCTACAACAAAGTCTTTTTTGGCTTTGATCCCTAACCGATACCCGATGTGTTGCTACAGTGCGGCAGTAATTAATTAAGTACCTACCTTCAAAAAGGTCTTCCGTTATTTAGTTACCATTAATTCGTTCAATCCGCAGCACAAATGCGTGCAACGCTGGTAGCGAGTGACATCTGAGATGAAAAAGTATGTGATGTTTATTCGCAATACACGATGCAAAAAAAAATATCTTCAGCATATCAAAGAGGAACATGAGCATCTCATCTTCTCGTTACTGTGGCAACGATAGGTAATAACAGTCAGAAACAAGTCATGAAACTCGATGGCGGATAGAGCGGGAGAAAAACCTACATTCCTGGGATAAATCGTTAAAACTGTTCTGGTGTTTATCCGCTCCCTTCAGGAGTAATATATCAAATATTTGCTTTCTTTATGAGGAAGGAGAGATTAGATAAAGAGACAAATATACGAAAGATTGTGTGCATATATATATATATAGATAGATAGATAGATAGAGAGATATTTTCAAAATTTCCTAAAATCTCCATAAAAGCACTTCTGTTCTGAATAAATTAATTACACTGGATTGCAAGTTAGTAATAGGCTAAAATGAAGTAAAATAAATATTTGTTCTTAAAATAATCAAGCAATAAAATAGATTGCACTTACATTTATTTCACTAAAGTATGAACATTAATGATTTTTTGTTGAAAGTATCTAGATTTTAGATACATTTCATATATCTTTGTACCAATAGT
This sequence comes from Metellina segmentata, assembly GCA_947359465.1. NCBI lineage: Eukaryota > Metazoa > Arthropoda > Arachnida > Araneae > Tetragnathidae > Metellina > Metellina segmentata. The sequence continues at coordinate 104,046,011 of OX375879.1, forward strand.
TAAAAGTCCATTACATTCTTATTCACACTTTCTGTTGCAAAGAAATTGTGCAGAACGTTCACAGCTTCAATTTCATCAGAAATTGAAGGACCTGAACTTACATCCCATGAGTAAAATTCCCGTGAGAGACCTGAACTGTGCTTGAAAAGTGGGAATTTTGGTTCACTATATCCGAATTCAATGCTTTCGTAGATGTTACAAGCTTTTGAAAATGTACATTAATGAAACAGGAGTTTGGTTGGGACCATTTGAAAAGTTCGTTATGAGGGATAATCATAATCCGGGTTCGTTATAACGGGGTTTGACTACATATACACTACCTTACAATAATGGTCCGGGCGCCAGCGGATTTGCATAAAATCCGAGTTCTTGTTTGGGGGTGTTTTTCGTGGTATGGCCTGGAACCTTCGCATGTTATTCCTGGTAAATTGAACGCCCAAGCCTACATGAACATTTTGGACAATCAGGCTCTTTCTACGCTCTGGCAATTTTATGAAATGAACGAATGTTACTTCCACGACGACAACGCTTCATGTCATGTTGCAGCCTCTGTCAAGCAGTGGTATCAAGACATGGATGTAAAATGTCTTCCATGGCCTCACGGGATACCTTCTAATATCGTATGGGACCTCTTTTTGCCTGGCGAAGTGTAGCCACTGGACGTAGCATTGACTCAACAAGTCGTCGGAAGTCCCCTGAAGAAATATTCAGCCATGCTGCCTCTACAGTCATCCTTAATGGCGAAAGTGTTGCCGGTGCAGGATTTTGATCACGAACGGACCATTCGATTATGTACCATATATGTTCGATGGGATGCATGTATGGCGATCTAGGTGGCCAAATAATTGGCTGGAATTGTCCAGAATATTGCTCAAACCAATCGCGAACGATTTTAGCCCGGTGACATGGCGCATTGTCATCTAGGAAAATTCCATCGTTGTTCTGGTACATGAAGTCCACGAAAGGCTGCAAATGGTATCTCAAGTAGCTGCCGAGATCAAGATGTGATTAGTTTTATGCAAATGACGAGATTTCTCGTCCATCAAGATCTGGTCAGTTTTGTTAATGACGAGATATTTCGTTAAGACTAGGAACGTTAAAACTTGGAAGCTGAACTTGACGCTCTGTTGTCTAAATGCTTTCGCATGTTACACATCGTTTTTTTTTTTTTAAATGGAGTTAGTCATCATTTTGGCAATGATTTTTTGTTCATAATTCGTCATGATATATCGTCTAAAATGACGATAGTTAAATTTGGAATTTATTCTTTCGAATTTTAATTTATGCTGAAATCATATAAAAAAAAAAACAAGTCAACTTACGTCTCTGTTCAGGATTACAGAAAAAACGTATCGGAGCAGAAACACTGCCGACACCTATATTTATCTCTCTCTTGACAAGAAAAGCCTCTCTTGGATAAACTCAGATTTTAATCAAACATTGAAACGCTGAGTCAAATTGTAAAGGAAGCCCCCCCCCCCCATTGAGTAATAACTCGAAATTCTTAACTTCTTCAAACTGAGCAGTTTCGAATAACTTCTTTACAGTTTTCCTTTAAGTTAAGCTTTGAGAGCAAATAAAAATGAAATTCTACTGGAATCGAAGAGTTAAAATAAATTATTCCAAGCACAATAAAAATCGTAGAATTATTGCTCCAGTATTTCCCCGTTTATGTGAAGCCGTATTCGTATTCTGACAATTCCTCTTCTTGGAAGCTAACTGATCCACAAAACTGTCACGTTTCAGCTAAATTGCTGTTCGAAATATTGAAGAACTTTTTTAAAACAATTGTTTCCGGTTCTAACATAGTTACGCTTTGAGAATTTTGAACAGGCTCTGGGTGTGAGAGCGAGCGAAAAAGTTAGAGTACGAAAAATATTAACAGGATAGAATCCACTTTAAAATGTTTCTCTACGAATTTTATTATTGTCTTGAAATTTACTTTGTAAATTTAAATGCTTGTTTTAGGCCATACATTAGAGTTTTGAAATATTAATGAATCTTGTCACAAATAGAAGTCAGGAACATTCGAACTTTATAAAATGCTCAAAGAGAACTGCTATCAATAATTTTTTCAAGACACAAACCACATTTTTATGAATTTTGAATTACTTACGTGGAATCTATATATATAATTCTCTTACGTGGCACGCAAAAAAGACGTTATTTGTTATCGCGTTTTGGCAACATTGTACGATTGTTTGTTTACCACGAATTGAATTTATAGCGTAATCGGATGAAATTTTATTGAAAAAAAAAAAAAAGACTTTTAGTCGAGCTGTTGCAGTTTAGAATTAGAAATCAAAGAAAGCGGAGGATCATTTCAGTGCCATTTAAAAAACGGTCCTTTTCAGGGCCAACAATTATAGTTCAATAAGACGCCTGCACTATAAATTTCCACAACAAACTCAATGAAAAAGTGTGGGTTACTCGAGAGTGCTGGAAATGTACATAAACAGCATACTGGGTATTCAATTTCCAAAGCAGCGCTCACAATTCGACTCAAAATTTGCTCAAAGTTTTCATTTGAATTCTGATTCCAGGGAACTGTTTATCTTTTCTGCAATACAGCAAATTTAGATTTGAAAAATATTTTTTTTGGAGTATCATATTTTGAAAACAATCCTTTCTGCTAGGACACATGTCTTCATTGATGCGAGCGAAGCGAGCATATGTTCACTCAGCGAACCAATGAGGATTGCAAAGCAATCGTCCGGGGGTTGGCGAGCTTTAGCGAGCAGGGGGCGGGCCCCCTAGTATAATGAAATAAGCTTGTATATGAATTACACACTTAACGTTAAGCAAAGTATTGTACAACTATATAATACAATCAAATTAATGCAAAAAAATTGCAACTGTTTATGAGGAATTTATAACCTTTGATTACAGTTTAATGGATAAAAAAGACGGTGATAGGTAGGTCGGTATTTATACAACGTCCCACTAGAGCAACACAACGGACTATTGGCCATGGTCCGGGATCAAATCCGAATGGAAATATCCGAGGACAACACCACATAATTTTGAACCAGGCTCAGATGACGTGGTTAAACCTGAGCTGGCACCCCACTCTCCAAATTTCCACTCCACGCCAACGAAAGTACATTTAAGGCCACGACAGATTTAAAATGCACCAGCCCCCTTTGTATGCAGCGGATTTGAGTTGTATTCGAACTCGCAACCCTCGAGTTGCTAGTCCGTTTCTCTTACATACGGGGAAGGATGTTGAATAGTTTACGCCCCTCCCCCAAAAAAGGATGTTGAATACAATCAGTTAAGATGAGATTTATTGTTACTTTAAAGTAAAGGGTGGTCATAAAAAAACGTGGCCGACATATGGACCTCTAGCGGCCGTTCCGTTCAACCGATCGAGATGAGTTTTCAGATATAGTTATTCAGAGGTATGAGCTCGGGATTCTGTGAACGACAACAAAGTGGCACTCACAGTTACGGTTATAGGTAGAGAAACTCGAAATTTTCGAATGGCAACACCCACTTTTTTCTGTCTCAAAATGCTCAGCGCATGCGAAAACCCTAAATAGCGTTGGAACGGTACGTGTATCACAAAAAACGGAAGCGTTATGCACTCACAAAAAACAGCTCTGCGAACGTGCAACAAAACCACGATCGGGGCACACGAAAGAAATTTGCATATGTTGGAGGCAAGACACCAACCACAGAACGCCTTTCGCCAAATATTCAGCCAGATCTTCAGTCGGGAGCTCGTACATGCCAACGAAATGACTCTGTCAGCGAAAGTTAATGGAAAATTGGTAAAATTCTATTATTAAAATGGGATGAATGCCGTGGAAGGGACCTTGCGTGTTTACCGTCGAAACCATCGCCACATACGAGGCCCATGTATCTGGCCAAAAGCGTTCTGTGGTTGGTGTCTTGCCTCTGTTATATGCAAATTTTCTCCGTGCGCCCAGAACGTGGTTTTGTTGGCCGTTCGCAGAACTGTTTTTTGTGCGTGCATAACGCGTCCGTGTTTTGTGATACACGTACCGTTTCAACGCTCTTTAGGGTTTTCGCATGCGCTGAGCATTTTGAGACTGGAAAAAGTGGGCGTTGCCATTCGAAAATTTCGAGTTTCTCTACCTATAACCGTAACCGTGAGTGCCACTTTGTTGTCGTTCACAGAATCCCGAGCTCATACCTCTGAATAACTATATCTGAAATCTCATCTCGATCGGTTGAACGGAACGGCCGCTAGAGGTCCATATATCGGCCAAGTTTTTTTATGACCACCCTGTATATAAACTTCTAAATATATAAAAGTGTAGTTAGAATATGTTTTAGAAATACAGAATACATTTTTCAGATGTATTTTTTTTACGAATTTGAATCTCCAAAGTGTGAGTTCTTCTGAATTGCCAATATCATTTCGTTTTACTTCCATTAATTCCCTTTAGACTTTACTTGAACAATTTTTTTACAGCCTCTTACTTTAGAAAATTGATTCGCCCTTTTAAGTTTTCTTGTTTTGATTTTAACATCACCCCAAGGTATGTCACTAGAAACTAAATTATATTTTCTTCGTTGGTTGGGTGTTATGGTACATCTGACTCATATTTTGCCAAGCGTTATTTTTTATTAAGCATTTAAAAAAAGATCGTCAGCAAAGCTTTGCTACTAATTAGAAAATAATTCTTACTCTACTGTCCTTTTTAATGATTTCAATTCAACTAGTAATATGCGTCTAAGTAGTGTTTTGTTTTATCTTGAAAAAAAAACTACGTTCGTCAACGCTTTTTTTTCTTGCATTTCTTGGATTATATATTTTTTGTTCTCGATGTAATTCGATATTTTTTTTGTAGGGAAACAATCAAATAAATAAAAAAAAATAACGATAAAAGTAAGTGTTAAATTAATGCTATCAGTGATTTAAAATTTTTCAAGTTAGTTACAGGAAAAGTTATCATTCAGTAAATTTTTCCTATTTGGGAAAAAAAAATTTATATGAGGACGTATGTTTTTGTATCATATTTAATGTTGCCCTTATTTGAGAATTGTACGCAAAAATTAAAGAAACAAAGCTCCATTTTTCTTATAATGATTGTATTACTTGAACGATTGGTAAGATTCAACTAGTTACCACCGCCCCAACCTAAGACATTCGGTGTATCGCCACGTATTTTTGAACAACGGTCAGATGACGAGGCAACATCTGAGCTGGCACCCCACTATCCAAACATCCACACCAACCCAACGTGAGGACTTTCGGCCACGACAAATTTAAGGTGCAGCAGCCTCCTCTACACCATACGCTTACAAATATCCATGCCCTGACCCGGATTCGAAGCAGGAACTTTCCGATCTAGAGGCAACACATTAACCTCCATACATGTTGTTACAGGCCGATATTTGATGAAATGACAGTGTTTTTTAAAAAATTAAAAGTAACTATTAATAACATCATCATAAAATAGGTGTTAATAAATTTTATCGCGAAATATCAGCTGACGAATTTATTGTAAAATAACAGTTGCCAAATGTTATTGCAAAATAATGTGTTAAAAAATGTTTTTTTAAATATTAAAATTTTCAATTTATATTATGTAGAGCCGTAAATTAATTTTTATTTAGGTAATTTTTTATTGAAAAATTCAAATTAAAAATTTGGAAAAGAAATGAAAATTCGATTTTATTCTTGAAAAACATTGAAGTTACGTAGAGACAGTGCAAAAATCCAAAACAAGCGAAAAACAAAGTCTTTGATTAAGCAAAAGAGTGTACGATAAAATAGATTGACGTAAACGTATTGCTTAGCCCAGCTTCGTCAGATCTGGCTGGTGTTCTATAAAAAACTAACCATCAACCAAGTTATAGAACAAAATTTATTTGTCCTTTTAAATTTCTTGTATTGCTCTTAATTTACCCATTTATATCACAAAAACTGTAAACTATGTTTTGTTAAACCATTAAAAAAGAATGTGTGTGTAACAATTTGGCAAAGAAATAGATTTTCTGAATTGTATAATTCTTTTTCGAAAATTGATAGATTTTAATGAAATAAAAATTCAATGAATAATCTGATTTACTGAAGTTTTTATCGCTTACCTCAGTCAGCTAATTATTATTGTTAGAGTAGGATCGGAAATCTTTGGAAATAAGACTATTAAACTATTCACATGTTCTAATTATTCAGTTTTTAAATTTCGACATAGGCTTTCTTTAAAGAACAATTTAGATCTGTAAAGCTTACATTTATTTCTATTCTTCGATGTAAATCATCAGATGTCATTGAAAGAAGCTCTCAAAATTCATATAACTGCATATGTACTTCTGAAGATACGTAATTTTCATTCATAAGCTGAATCCCCGAATTGAAAACAAAGCTACCTAAGGATTATATATGAACCTGCATGTGTCAGTTCCACGAAAGAAACTTTTTCACAACTTTGCCGGTTTCTGAAGATTATTACTTTAAAAAAAATATCTGATGACTTTAAAAAAAATTATAATAAAAAAAGCCATCACAATTGCAGAAGGTTTCTAGTGCTTACCCTACGACTTGAAACTATTCTTATGCAACTTAACTATAAACCACTTGTTAAAAATAGAGGGTTTTTACAAGTTGATACTTTCTAAGTTTGCTGACTTATTATTATCGATTACCATTGATTCAGCTTTAAGATGGATTTTTCATGAAACGAAACGTACAAATGTAAGACGAAGATATTACTTCCGGCTAAGCAGTACGGTACACGAAGCACGTTTACCACAAGATTCTAGCGCCATCAAAACTACTTTAAAGTAAAGTCTCTCGCATGAAATACATTTAACTAGGGGACCTGCCAACTGCTTGCTTCGCAATCCTCATTGGTTCGCTGCGCGAACCTATGCTCGCTTCGCTTGCCTCAATGAAGACACGTGTCCTAGCAGAAGGGATTGTTTACAAAATATGTTACCAAAAAAATATTTTTCAAATCTAAATTTGCTGTATTACAGAAAAAATATATACAGTATCTCTAAAATCAGAATTCAAATGAAAACTTTGTGCAAATTTTGACTCGAAATGTGAGCGTTGCTTTGGAAATTGAATACCCAGCATGTTGTTTGTGTGTACATTTTCCCAGCACTCAAACGACCCACACTTTTTCATTGAGTTTGTTGCCGAAAGTTGCAGTGCAAGCGTCTTGTTGAACTATAATTGTTGGCCCTGAAAAGGACCGTTTTTTAAATGGCCCTGAAAAGATTCTCCGCTTTCTTTGATTTCTATTATAAACTAACTGCAACAGCTCATTAAAATTTCCTTTTTTTTTTTCAATAAAATTTCATCCGATAACGCTATAAATTCAATCGATGCGCGAGACTTCGCGATAAACAAACAATCGTACAGTGTTGCCAAAACGCGATTACAAATAACGTCTTTTTCGTGAGCCACGTAAGAGAATTATATATATAGATTTTTAAACAAGCTTTGGCTTTGTTATTTCATGTGCAAGAGAAAGAAATTTCAACAAGTGTATTTACTTCAAGAAAAATTAATCTTGAACATCTTATCAAATTAGTTTCTCAACAGTTAATGATGGCGAAATTCAGATGATGCAAACGTGAAAGAAACTGACCACGAGACTAATCGTCGCAGATTATTCATTTCAACCCGAGCAGAATTATGTTAATCTCTTATCTAAGAAAACAGTTATGGAATAGAAGGAAAAAACTAAGCATTTCTAGTTGTAGCATATAATTCAAATGCAAGAAATTAAATAAATAAATACACGTAAACTAGTTTTAATATAGAAAACCAAACTATTAGCATTCGTGTTCTGATATTTTTACAGGTAATTTATCAACTGGATTTGGTACAGTTATGACAAAAATGTTTTTTGGCCATGCTTTCAACACGTGTCTTGTTACCCATGGTCAAATGGGTTTTGTTCTCGGAGAGGGTTTTCAAGTCGTCCGGTGTAAGAAAAAAATATATAAAGATGTTGGAATACTAAACAACGGTAGTTGTATACTAGTCTGGAAAGAACTCATTATAAGAGCAACGAGACTGGTAGGAGTCAGTTGCATTGTAGTAGGAATGCAAGGCAAGACTGTCACGAGCCAGTCACATTCCGGTATTCAGTTACGAGAAAATTAATAGAACAGACACTTTTTCCCCTGGACGCCATTGAGAGCTGACGTATTTTTTCCGAGTAGAGACGACTGCTGCAGATAATGACGGAACTGTTTTAAAATATAACTCAACTGTACATAATAACTGTGGATATCAATTCATTAAATGTCAATGTGCTGTAAGATTCGAAGTCTTTAATATAGACCTTACCAAACAGAACAACACGAATCTTACAAAGATATGGGTAGAAAACGTAAAACCGAAACAGAACGTGATCAGGCTAAGCGTAGAAAGATTGAATACAATCAGAAATATAAGAAGGAACGATCAATAGAGACCAAGGCCTATGATCGTGAAAGAAAACGAAAAGCCCGTTCGAAGCCTGAGGCTCGAACTCACAGTAATACACTCCTGCGTGAGCGTCGTGCTCTCAAGCGTCAACAGGGTTGTGACGAGTATAAATCAGTCTTGGCTGGAGACTTTAATATCAACATGAGCACTGAAGATGGGAAAGAATTCTGCGAAGTGTTGAGAGAAGTCTATTGGTTGGATCTAAAGACAAATCCTAAATATTGGACAACGAGAGGCAGAACTTCGATTGATGCAATCTTTTCCACGCACGATTTGAAATGTTGTGGAGTTTACGAGAGTACGTTTAGCTATCATGTTCCGCTTTACGGAAGACTAACATAAAAATTTAAGCAACTAGTTATATATCTATTATTAAAAAAAAAAAAAACATTTGACCATGGGTAACTTGTAATTGGCTTTCAAGACAATTACAGATAAAGTTTTTTTAATTTTGTTTTTTCTTTTTTTTGCAGTGAGTTGTGTCAGGCAAAGACTATCCCGCTTATTAGGACAATCGCAATTTAGCGATTTTTTGAATCTCTTATTAAATTTGTAAATCATTGTCTTTTTTTAAATTTTAACATACATTACAAACTTTATTTTTTTCACAACATATCAGAGAAAGTAAAGCTATAGCAAAATGTCGGGACTCAAATCATCTCAGGACCCAACACAACATTTATTTACAGAACAGAAACGAAGCGGTACACATCTTCAAACGAACAACAAAGCGATTACCCTCCCACCTTTTAACAGAACAGACACTAGCACTTTGAAACGAGGCACATGCGCAGATGAGAGCACGATCATGCCTCATTGGAAACAGCAGATAAACAGTTCCGTTGGAGGAGAATAAAGAAAAACACTGGTGTTCTGCTACGAAGCTTTTTTCACTTAAGTAAATTCTTCCTTGGCAGTTTAAAAAACCAATTATGTGGATTTTTTTCTAGTTTCAAATTTTTTTGCGTTAATACTTTTAATTATTTTCTGGTAAGCCTGAAACGGTGATTTTTCTAAGAAATTCTTCCTCAGCAGCAGAAAAAGCATGCCAAAAAATCATCAAAAGTGTTGTCACGAAAAAGTCTTTACATCAAAGTTGCACCCTGGATTTATTCAAAACTATGTTTTTCAATTTCATTCCTCTGACAACCTAATCAACCAATTCATTTTCGTCCACCGAGTGACTTAACGAGGCTTCTGAACATCACTTTTTAAATTTTTCCATCGTTGTGATTCGCACTCAGTGAGACAATCAGGGTTACGAATCTGACTCAAACTTAATTGGATCGATTCAAAGAATCGAATTGTTAAAGGAGCTTATTCACATATTTCATGTCTCTCACAATTTAATTAACGATTGCTCCAACTCCAAACCTTTCAGTCATAAAATAAAATGTTCGAATAACAAACAAATCGAAATTCTTGGAAGCTTAATTTGCACGCTCCGATATTCATATTCACGATGGAATTCAGAACTGACTTAATTACATTGAAAGAAAAGAATTGTGGTAAAAATAGAATCGCGAGTCCAAAATCGTTTTGTGTTTTTATTAGCAGCTCATTAAAAGACGTTTAAAACTAGGATGTAACTAATTATCTTTTCTTGCGGAATTTCGTTACGGCTTTGGGCCCTCGTGTCTTTCGCAGTAGCAGATTTTCCATTATTCCATTAGTGCGTTAATTTACAGGCTGCTTTCGAATCGACAATCCAAGTTTTTGGGTGTAATCTAGCCAGGAATGTTAGCAATAATTCGTATTTTGTTGGAAGGGAGAATTTATCGGTGGAAGTAGAAATCTTGTCTCGGATGCCGTTAACTTTCGCGCTGTGTAAAAAAATCATCATGAGGTACTTTCTTTCGCTCCTCCATATGCTAACTCTCTCTCTCTCTCTCTCTCCTCCATGCTAACTCTCTCTCTCTCTCTCTCTCTCTGGGTTCAATTACTAGCTCATCGCATTTACAACCACTTTAAGACCGAATTCTTTCGTGGACAACTTTTCCTGATATTTCCGAGGGTTGCCTTAACAGGATCCACAGAAGCACGATTCGAATCGTTATCGTCATTGTTGGCATTAATTTTTATGAATTTCTTTTCGCATAATCTGATCTTAAGGTGATCAATTTTCATCTATAATTTTTCTGATGATTTCATCGCGACAAATTTCGGGTAATTTTATCTGCTCAGAGTCCAACGGATGTTTATGGAGTGTGTAAAATTAAACAAACCAATTCATTTGTATCATATTTAACACAATTAAGACTAAATTATAACATTAAAGAACACCGGGCAGCATAAATAATAAGCCACTTCAAAATTTTTAGGAAAGAGATTTTTAAGTTTTAAAAAATTCAAAAAATATAATGGTTTGTGAGAGGGATTCTCTGGTGTTCTCTGAAGATTTTGCTTATGCTCCCCAAATGCTTTCACATGGCATATATCAGGGCTGCCTTAAAATGTTGTTTATCACCGTTTTAGAGACGTTTGGCGTTAAATTTGATTAGCGTTATTCAATCAACTATCATTTTTCAATTCGGAATTCATTTTTTGGAATTTTTATTGTTGTCCTGAAATTGGTACTTGGAAAACAGTCGTGACGTTCGGAATACACGCATAGGAAACAATTTCCATCGCAGACACATTACGGCCGGCTTCATTATCTAGATCCCATACGTAAATTACTTCAAACTGTATGAGAACACATCTGTAAAACCTTCAAAACCATCAACATTTTAAACTTTTCAACATCCGAAAGGCTCAACGGTGCCATTATTGAGTCATACCAGTTGAAAATCTCCATTCTAAATCAATGGAAGCAACAATGTAAGGTCAGAAAAAATACAAGAAAGTCAATGAATTTTCGTGGGACATATTTGTTAAGCGAGCATTGTTATTTTAACTTAAAAAAAAGCATTCACATTAATTTATTTTGTATTTTTTTTTCATCATATGAGTATTCTGCATTTGATTAATTAACAGAGGATAGCTATAACAATCTTTTAGCATCTTTAAAAATATTAAACGTCACAAAGCTTTATTACGTTTACAAGATGTCGTTTTTGTTTAATGGAAATTGTTACAAGCATTTCAATTAGCAGATTTGAACGTAGCTCTTTTAATTCATAAATAGAAAATGAAAGGTTTCTTCTGTAATTATTTAGATACTTAGAAGAAAACTTTCTTTTATTAGATTTTTTAGCGCAACGTACTTTACTTCGCGATCTTCACATTTGTTATTTTCAACTCATGGATGAAAACAAAAAATATTTAAATTTGTGTACCAAAAATATAATACGGAATGCATTTAATGCTTCTACATGTTCTTTTAGCGTACGTTTTCTGTTTTTTAAATTTAGGTTAATAAATAGTCGGGAAAAACATTCCTAGGTAATAAAAATAATTGATTTGATGGACGACGTACAGTTAACAACTTCAGATGAATAACGAACATTCTTTTTCACAGTGCATGTTTGTACAAAATTAAAACATTTAATTATTCTCCCAAAGCATATACAAAAATAAATTAACAGAACCGTAAGAAAAAATTATTTTTGGCGGAAAAGAAAATAAAACTGTACGACAACGTTTAGAAAAACTGTTCCTAAAATTCACACGCCACTGCTAATAAAAGTAAAGTTAAATCACATTCTTGAAAAATAAAAACTTGCGTCACATTTATTCGTCCTGTCACTGCACACACGCGTGTGGCATGACTTGCTTCGTAATTACGGTTTTTTAATCCGCTTACGGAAGAGAACCATCAAAAATGTAACAAAAAAATAGTTGAGATCTTTTTCCTGGACGCGACTAATAGAGAACGGCTTGTAGAAACTGTAGATATTGATTCCGTAAAGGTAGAAACAAAATGTTAGTTCCCTCAAGTCAGATTGGGGTTTCTGCATTTTTGAACAGCTCGGTAATTAAGTTAAATTGGTACTGTTCGAAGTTTCTGCGTAATTAGATACGCGATGAATCAATTAAAATTCGAAAAATGATGTTCGATTTTCCATACTTGGTAATAAGAAGGACAGTTTTGGTCTAATTAATTTAATTAGTTACTCATAACGCTAATGAAGGTTCCGTCGTTTTTCTTTTTATCGATAGTATCTTTTTCTCCCATTTTGGAGCTTATTAGTAGGACTTCGGTGACCTGAAGATGACCTTGGAAATAATACTACTCTGAACTTTAAATGAATAGAACCCGAAAAATATAATGTGTAGTACCTTTCTTTTAAATTAGAGGGGTTGTTCGAAAACTTCGTAGGGAACACCTATGTTCCAAATATTGCCTATCCTAACTATATCTCTGTATCTAAGCCTCCCGGGTTGGGAAATCGAGCTGGAAACTAAATAAATATCACTAGGAACTATTTTCCTTTGGTTTCCAGAGATCATATACCTTCTTTACTTATGTCAGTTTAAGTTAACTAGTAAAACTTCAAAATGTTTCTCAAGAGAATTTTCAAGAGTGGATTTCTAATATCGCCTATCCCTGTTACTATTACCACCCACCAGGCGAAATTAGAAGCTGCTATTAAAAACGAGTTGCTAGTAGAGCATACATACCTACCTTTAGTATTTAATGTACTTTCAAGTCATATAAATGAAATTATGATTTGCAAATACTTACCTGGATATTCCCTGAATTGGTTGGAGACAAAAAATACGTTGTGATCATAGCCTCAAATACATCAGATGCAATAGTGTTGTTGATAACTGATAGGAAACTCGCCGGTATCGTTACGTGTGGCAGAAACCTAGACCGTCAAAGTAACTACATAAACTCATAGATGTCGCGCATAGTAGCTTGTTAACATGAATAGGCGATATTAAGCACAGGAACAATAGTTGGAATATCTAATCTAATAGGCTTCTTTGTCTAGCTAATTGAAATGGTGATGACGTTTCTGTGGCGAAGCGTGTTTCCTCAAAGTTATCTTATCCGATCTCGGCGTCACTTGACACAAACCATCTTCGTGATGGTTTTTGCTCACATCAGTGTAAATTTTTTTTGGTTTGTTGAATGGTTTTCGATGATATTTTAGTTCATAAACATATCGACATGAAGTAATGAGTACAAAAAGCACATAATATAATACCTCAGTTCAGAGCTTTCCCCCAACACTCTTTTAAAGTTTCGTGTATATTGCTGTAGAAGACTAACTTACTCGAAGGAATAAATGTGGGAGGCTTTTTCTGTCAAACTAAAATGTAGTGGTAATTGTTTCTTATACGTGTTCCAAGTATGACGTCACCCTGATTTATTTTACAAATACAATTTCAGCACTTCGCAATTAAAAACTTTAAAACAATTAATTTCGAATTTATATTAGTTGATTCGTCACCGTTAATTAGATTAAAAACCAAAACGGCGCGAACTACCATCTATCGATATAAAAATCATGTCGTAATAAACCAAATCACAGTAGCTTATAATGTAAAACTGCCATCTAAATAATGTTCTATTTTTTAAAGTTTTGATCAATGCTCAATAATCATTATCAATTATATTGGTTAATTGGCCACCATATATATTAATTAGATTAAAAACCAAAACGGCGCAAATTACAGCTATCTTAACGTAAAAATCATGTCGTGAAAAAACAAATGAAAGTAGCCTAGAAAATGTAAATCTGCGACTTAAATAATGTTATTTTTTTAAAGCTTTGATCAATACTCGGTTATATTAGTTCATTGGTCACTGTTAGTTAGATTAAACATCAAAACGGTGTGAACTACATCTATCTTGACAGATAACGCATGTCAGAAGAAACCAAATCAAAGTAGATTATAAAATGTAAAAATGAGATTTAAATAATGTAATTTTTTTTAAAGTTTTGATCAATACTATAGTTTTTATTTATTAGCGTTGGCCGCGCGAGTATTCGTTTTTGTACCATGCGGTATCAAATCCAACAATCAATCATTAACTTTATTTTAACTTATTCTTTTATTTACAAATCGAATTAAAAATGAAAATTCATAGAAAATATCGCCATCAAGATACTACCGATTTTTATGATGACGAGACCAAGATCTGGTCAACTTTTTTTCTAGTGTTTAGATATCTCGGCCATCAAGATCCAGTTTTGCTAATGATGAGATACATCGTCGAGTCAAGCCCCAGAAGGGTTAACTTGGTTCAGACTATGTAAATCATGAAAGTGAAACTGAGTTGCTTATAAAAAAAACAACGACACAAATACATATTTTTTATTTTGTTTTATTCAAAAGTTACTGAGACGCGTACATCTATTGATCCCCATATGTGATTCAAAGTTACATCTAATTCCGTTTTTGCGTGAACTTTTTGTACATGCATTTGATTTAACACGAATCTATATATATAAAACACTAACGTACGTGGACCCGAAATCGACATTATTTATGTATCGTCGAATGGCAACAATCAACGTAAATACAATAACCCAAATATTTTGAATTCTTGCTGTTTTCAAATAGCCGAGGTCAATTTCTATGCAAAATAAGGAATCTATATATATAAAACACTAACGTACGTGGACCCGAAATCGACATTATTTATGTATCGTCGAATGGCAACAATCAACGTAAATACAATAACCCAGATATTTTGAATTCTTGCTGTTTTCAAATAGCCGAGGTCAATTTCTATGCAAAATAAGGAATTAAATTGTAATATTTATGTTTAAACTGACTTTTTATTTCTTCCTTTGACGTAAAAGTAATTTAAGCGTAGTTTTGCTACCCGGTATCTGGCCACGTCAGAATTAATGTTTACTTTTTTAATTTGATTTAGAATTCCGTACTAGGGTATTTGAGTTGACTGCGAGATGTTGCGGACATATTTGAGGATTCCCAAGTATTATAAATAAGTGTTCTTTTTGTTAATAAATCATTATTGTCTTAGTCAATATCGTCGAAAGTCTTTTGTCGCATTATTCTATTTCACAATATATTCAGGAAGTCGAAATTCAACACGTTTGAATAGATACGTACGTGTTTTCTTCCCCCAGAATTTTGCATTTTTTCAAGGATTGGAATTTTAATTTTGTTTGCATTATGTGTTATGTATATTACCTATTGCAGAAATATTATTTAGGAGTTATATTTTAACGATATGTCTATTTCCTGCAAAATATCACTAGATATGGGTAATTTTGTAGCGGTATATGTATATTTTGACCAACTTTACTTAAATGTGATTGAATGCGCAATGATTTGAAGAATTGTTTCATAAAAATGAATAAAATATACAAATCAAAACATGTTTAATTACGGTGTGTAAAAATTTAAAAAAAAAAAAGCACTATTACACACCGCCGAGCGCTAGCCGGCGCAGCCCGGCTAGTTCAAAATAAATATTTTATTTTCCATTTACGCGAGTCATTTTTGTTTCAACACTAGCGGGACTAGCCAATTTGTAAGAATTTGTTTCCTAAATTCTACGAACTTTTTTTTATTTCTGGCATAATAGTATCATTTCAATACGTACTAACTGAAGTTGTTGACAGCCTTTTACAGATAATTATGTAATGGCCTAACCAAAACACGAACACAACGATTAATAACTGAATTTGTTCGTAAAACTGGTGAAACATCAGCACCAGAGGAGACTCGTGCTGATTTTGCTCAAGAGATCACAGATAGAAAACAACAGAGGAAGATGATGCCCACAAAACAGTTTGAATGATATATTAAACGAATGATGTATCAGTTTTAATGATATACTAGGGGGCCCGCCAGTGATCGCTAACGCTCGGCAACCCCCGGAGGATTGATTCGGAATCCTCATTGGTTCGCTGCACGAACCTACACTCACTTCGCTCGCCTCAATGAAGACATGTGTCCTAGCAGAAGGGATTATTTACAAAATATGATATTCCAACAAAATGATTTTTAAATCTAAATTTGCTGTATTACAGAAAATATATATATATACAGTACCTCTGAAATCAAAATTCAAATGAAAACTTTGAGCAAATTTTGACTCGAAATGTGAGCGTTGCTTTGGAAATTGAATACCTAGCATGTTGTTTGCGTGTCCATTTCCCCAGCTCTCGAACGACTCACATTTTTTCATTGAGGTTGTTGTCGAAAGTTGTTGTGCAAGCATCTTGTTGAACTATAATTGTTGACCCTGAAAAGGATCGTTTTTAAAATTGGTAATTTTTAGTTAACGTCGTACTAGAGCAACACAACGGGCTATTGACGACGGTTCGGGATCAGTCCCTTGAGGGAAAGATCCGAGGACAACACCTCGTAATTTTGAACCACGGTCAGATGACAAAGCAACACCTGAGCTGGCACCCCACTCTCCAAACTTCCACGCCAACCCAACGTGAGGACTTTCGGCCACGACAGATTTAAGGTGCACCAGCCGCCTCTACACCATACATTTACAAACATCCATGCCCTGACCCGGATTCGAACCAGGAACCTTCCTATCTAGAGGTTAACACCTTAACCACTATACCGGTTGGTCGGCATCGTTTTTAAAATGGCCCTGAAAAGAACCGTTTTTAAAATGGCCCTGAAAAGGATCGTTTTTAAAATGGCCCTAAAAAGATCCTCCGCTTTCTTTGATTTCTATTATAAACTGCAACAGCTCAACTAAAATTCTTTTTTTTTTTTTTTCAATAAAATTTCATACGATAACGCTGTAAATTCAATTGATGCGCGATACTTCGTGATAAGCAAACAATCGTACAGTGTTGCCAAAACGCGATAACAAATAACGTCTTTTTTGCGTGCCACGTAAGAGAATTATATATATAGATCAGTCGTACGCAAACCCATACGCCGTTTATAGTCAGAAAGTGAAAATGAATAAAATCTTGTCACGTGTAAAACAGGTTTTTTGTTCATGAATATATTTTTTATATTTCATATGGAATTTACTTTAATACATTCTCTCATTACATGTTATAACATATATATTTTGTTAAAATAAAAGTTTTAGCTTAAAGCAAATATTTTCAAATGACTCTTTTTAAAATTATTTTTACTGATACTTTAGATCCGGAACCCCACTCTTCTTTCCTTCCATAGACACAGTGTCTTTTTTACACGAATGTTTTTACACGTCTTCTTCAGGAACGTATCTATCGTGTAAAAACAAAATTAGGCGTACGTGGTGTTTTATTCGGATCTTTTCCTCTTGATTTGATCCCGGAACTTCGCCAATAGCCTGTTGTGTTGCTCCAATGCGATATTAATTAATATACCTACTTAACTATTGATCTCCATGTGTCACTATGTGACACATGAAATTTGAAGAGCGTAGAACCGAAAGAGCATAAATAACTTAAATATTTCTTCCATTATAAAATGCATCTGTAGTCCATACCTTCTTGCTTTATTTTCGACTTCCTGGAGGGAATCATTGCTTCCTTTTGGCTTTCCTTTCTTTTCTCAAGGAACAAGGCGTTCCAGAATCCGATCTTAACAGAAACGTGTTCGACAGATTGGTGTTTTCTTCTTTCGCCAGTGCGTCTCCGCAGAATTTGTTGTCCCGTATCTCGGTGTGAAAATGAGAATTCTTTCTTTATCTGACTTACTCCAAGTAGTTGTCGGAGAGTAGGGAGGATTTTATGGGGGTGGGAGGAAATAAAAGACGGAAGAATGTTTTGAGGATGCGGTCTTAGCTTTCAGTTCATGGCGTTCGGGTAGGTATAAAAGCTAGAATTACTGTAGGGTCCAAGGCAAGAATAACCCATTATGTTGAGCTCAGATCTCGGATAGCTCCCAGAAATCGTTGTTTATTGTGCGATATTATGTTTTATGCGCACGCGTGCTACACATGTATTCTGAGGTTTCACGATGTTTCAATCTTGTTGGGAACTGATAGTAAAAATTATTTTATTAACAACCAAGTGTTATTGGTTTACAGAGAAATGCGAATGTACCTCTTTATTCGTACATAGGTTACGGTGGAACAAGTTCAAACATAAAATAGGGAATGGGATCTATCTATAAATTGGTCTACATAATCTTGGGATAAGAGGCTGTCTTCATATAAAACTTGGCATACATTTCTTGTTTGCAATAATAAATCCAATTCTGACACCACATTTCTAATTCACCTTTTTGAAAGGCCAACCAGTTTTGTGGAGATGTCAATCCCTCCGAGTGGTTTCCGACGAGATATCTCGTCCATCCAGATTTGCTCAGGTTTGCTTATTAGGAGATACCTCATCGAGAACACTTCCAGGAGGGTCAAAGGTTATTGCTCTAAAAAAAAAGCTAATTAGATTGAAGGGAAATTTCTAAAAACGGCAGTACGATTTTTTGATGATTTAGGGCGATATATTACGGGCTGTAGTTTCTAAAATTAAAATAGTTGCTTGGAGTGCTTTACGCCGACACTCGTTGAAATCTAACTAGAGATGTAAATGACTTATATTTTGTTGAAAATTTCATTCTGTTGACACGATTATGTAGTAACTTCTTTATTTCAACTATCTTTTTCTGAAAGTTCTCTGTGTTTGCGCGTTTCATTTAATAACAGTAGTAAGATCAATACAAAACGTCTTAAAACAATGCAAGTGTAAGAAAACTAGTACGAGAGAGATAATATCTCCTATATTAACAAAAAATTACTGCCACTACCGCCACAGCTGCAGGATTGAAAACTCGCTTTTTTTTTTCTCGATTCTTAGACTGTTTCCCGAATAAGAAAGGATCAGAAAATTACGAAATTAACATGGTTTGTTCAAAATTGTACGGGAAACAAGATGAAGAATATTTTTTTACGATGCGACTGTTACTTTAGGTATATTAAGTGTCAAAGTCAAAAAAAGCGAAATTTCTAACGCGAGTGAAAAAAAAACAATTTTCAGTCTTTAGTCGTAAGTTTTTTTAGTACCTCCAATAAAACAAATAATATATTTGACATTTTACGATTCCATACATGATAAAGGTTTTTTTGAATTTTTAGATAGAATAAAAATCTGTGATACTTTTTGCGAGATTTAAATTTCATTGTGACTACGTTGACTGATTTTTTTATTTAGAAGTGTCCACTTTGTTTCATTTTAAAAAGGTATTTTTATAAAACATAAAGTCTGATTCTAAAATAAAAATAGTTACATTTTAAAAACTTGGAAATTGTAAAAGTAATTGTACAATCCAGTAGCATATGATATAAAAGTTTTCAAGTTCAAGTTTTCTCTCAGTAGCAACAGTAAAATAGGGTCGGTGCAGAAAAGTAAAGCTCTAGGTGTAACAAGAAATTTTCAAATCAAGACACTTGCTACTTGTTTTTGTTAATCCAGTTGGGCAAGCTCTTACAAAACTGGATTGAAGATGCTTGGTTACGAATTTGAATCTTGTATATGCTGGAGTTGTGTTAGCTGCTTTTAATTCCGGGTTTCTTCAATGCAACACGTAAATTTGTGCCAGCTTGCGGAGAGTTCTCAAAGAAGGCATTATCTTAACATAAATCATGATGAGTGCAATGACAACACTTACCACGGTGCACCGAGCTAACGAATAATCAGCCTTGCTCTCACCATACAGGTCGAAACTGGGAAAATATGAAAAAGTTATCTCGGATAACGAATTCCATGTCATTTGTTTCCCAGACTTTCGTTTTCATCGACCGAAATAATCTTATCACCTGAGATTTTCCTTACTTTGTTATTTAAGAAAGCAAACATATAATCTATGTATTTTCTCTTTACAATATAATTTTGTTTGTTTACAATATGAATTATAAGATTGATATTCGAAACTTTATGTATAGGAAACAATACATTATGATGGAAATTGGTTCGGAAGGACTTTGCAACTGGCACAAAATCTCAGCTCTTATCTTTCTAAAAGTTCCTTTTTCTCAAATACGATCAAAACTTAGAATAAAATTAATATTAGCGAAAAAACTAATACTAATTTTTGAAGATTTTCCATAAACTCTTTGAAATATGTAAAATAATTAGAGTGATTATGCTTCAACTAATCTATATATACCCTGTAAGACAATAACATTTCCCGTAAGCAATAACAAACTGCAATATGTTTTATTATTTTGTCAATCCGGGATCAAAATTAAATCACTGTCATGGTGTCCTCCATTCAAACGGATACCCAAACGATTTTCTGTTCTTTTCCCATTATTCTATTCTCCAATCCCTCTTCTTCTCTTCGCGACAACTTTTACTTGTGCCTCTCTTGTGATTTGCGCAGCTTAGCCTATTGTTCAACAAAACCAAACAGAACGCCAACTAACCATTTATATTATACTAAGGGGCCCTCCCCCTGCTCGCTAATGATTGCCAACCCCTGGAGAATTGCGCTGCGCGAACCTTACTCTCTCTCTCGCTTCGCTCGCATCAATAAAGACATGTGTCCTAGCAGAAAGAATATGATATTTAAAAATATATTTTTCGAATATAAATTTGTTGTTCTACAGAAAAGTTATACAGTACCGCTGGAATTAAAGTAAAGAATATATATATATATATATATATATATATATATATATATATATATATATATATATATATATATATATATATATATATATATATATATTCTTTACTTTAATTCCAAATTGTTCGAGTTTTGATTCCAGCGGTACTGTATAACTTTTCTGTAGAACAACAAATTTATATTCGAAAAATATATTTTTAAATATCACATTCTTTCTGCTAGGACACATGTCTTTATTGTATATATATACGCTGAGCAAAGTGCTTGTAAAGGACTTTTTTTTATACATTTGCGGTATGACAGAATTGTGATTGGAGCAAGAACATATCGTTACCACCAATCCAAAGGCACCAAACTGCAAAATTGATGTTTCTACAAAAAAGCGTTCGAAATTTCGATGCTTCGAGAAAAATCGAGGTACGACTCAAATGTAGTTTTCTTATGAAAAGAGTCATTTCCACTACGAATCAAGAGTATTCGTGGCTTTGTTATAGTATAATACATCAAGGTAAAAATTGCCAAATTGCAAATGGGTGCCTTTGGCGTGGTTTGGTAACGATATCATGTCACTCTTACCCTTCTTAGGTCTGCGCAACTTCTCTTTGACGAGATTCGAAGCGCTCTTGAGGTGAAACTAATCCATAGGACTCCTTCAAGTATTTCCAGCAGCACTTACTTTAAATACAGATACGTTTTACTCTCAGTGGGTGCACTTATTTCACCAACTCACTTGCTCCTCATATTTTTCTTTAATTATTAACTACGCACCTCATAAGGGAATGAAATTTGTTTCCTTATGCGAAACGAGGCCTCCCGCACAACTTTGAAATAAACTCTTTTCTTGTTCCTCCTCGTTTTCGACTCAGAGCACATTTTGCGAATTTACCTGCACTTACATTTACTCGTAGCTTCGGTGACATGACAGGAACTTCCATTAGCGCATACTCTGAGCAATCGAGTTCGCTTGATGTCTAAGCGAAATGTCGCCGAAACACATCGTCACAGCGCACTTGGAAAAAGAATATCTCTTTTACTTCTCTGCCAGTGTACTTAGACTTGCCCAACATCCCTCCCAAAATAATGGTACCCTCCCTAATGAGTGCTCGAGCACTTGTAATGCTTTTATGGGTAAGAGGATGAGAATGAGGGAGTATAATTGCTTTTTTGCGCATGGCGGTGATTATGTTTCCAAAACACTTGTTCTGAAATGCTGTAAGCGTGCTAGCTTTTGAAAATAATTAGGAAGCTTAAATTTTCCGCGACATCAGAATCAAACGAGAGGTTTTTATAAGCTTCTTAGCCACAACAAAAATTTATTATCCTTTGTTGGCTAAACAACTCAGTTTTGTTGTATTGAACAAAAGGACAAGTAGTCGAATGTTGTGTATGTGCAATATCCTCTTCAGACACGCATGCTTGATTATTTTTACAGTAAAGAAACAGCTTTATGAATCTAGAAACTATCATATCGAGTCATTGTTTACTTAATTTATTAATTTTTATAATAGTAATTTTCACTCAGATAGATTTGTACGCTTTCTGATCACCAGAGCTTTTTACAAAACAACGTTTTTTTGTTATTGAAACTTGAAAAGGTTGTTATGAGTTGAATATTTGGCCTTACTTGGGGATTTGCATTCACTAGATTAGATTTGGTTAGTGAGAGGCTTATATTTAGCAGCATTTGTACTTCAAAGTGGTAGTTAATTCTCTCGGGGAAATGAACTGTATTATTACGCTCAAAACCGATGTTCGAATTCATCCCTAAGGATCGACCTTCTGAGAAGGCTAAGGCATATTCACCACACCCGAGTCCCATTGGTTTCACGTGTGATATTCTCCACATCAAACCACTGGGACCTTGCAGCAGGACATGATGCGTTATCATGCTAATAGGCATATGGTCTGTCTCGTTAGAACTGTACTAGTGTATAATATTGTATGCTGCGCACATCATATGATACGCATCTATAGGTAACGTTCACTATGAATTCTGTGATCCCAGGAACTAGCATTGTGTTGGAACAATGCGAATCATGCTTAATAAATTCGTCAGTTGTTGTTAGCTTGTCCGATCTATGTATTTCTCGATGGCTGGGGCATTTTAATTTGTTATCTAACTAAGCAATTACATCCTGCTCAGTTGATTTATGATGCTGTAAGTTGGACACAATCATACATGCAGGTACGTTTTTCAAATTGGCACGTTTGCGGATTTTTCTTATCGATGCCATTCCCAGGGACCTGTTCTCTGCCCATGGCCTTATATTCAATCAGTACCGTCACGTGACAGAAAATAGAATATACCAGTTGCTAATCAGATCTCCGGTAAGTTTTTTCAACATATAGTTTAGGGTTCATATTTCTAAAACACATCGTTTTACTCAATAGGCATAATTTGTTGACTATATTTTAATGAAGCGCAGAAAAAATACTATTTATCTAAGTACAATGTTCCACTGGCCTACAAGTATTCATAAATTATAAATATTTGGAGGCCTTCCAGGGCCACCCTAACCACAGGGCTAAATAGGATATAGCCTCGGGGCGCCAGCCTTTTTGGGCGACAATTTTGCATGCACTCAATTCAGTTTGACAGCTGGAGACCA
Source organism: Metellina segmentata (assembly GCA_947359465.1). Classification (NCBI taxonomy): domain Eukaryota; kingdom Metazoa; phylum Arthropoda; class Arachnida; order Araneae; family Tetragnathidae; genus Metellina; species Metellina segmentata. The sequence continues at coordinate 104,069,450 of OX375879.1, forward strand.
GCGAGTGACTGTCTGTATTGACTTTTTCTAGTTCTGAAACTTTTAGAACTTCACCCCTCTCCCGCTTTTCTCCACCCATGTATTTTCTTATGAAGACGGGCCCATTATTATTAAGTAGCCCACGGGTGTTAAATATCTTAGGATGGCCCTGCTACCTTCATTTATATTGAAGTGTGTTAAAAAAGAACTTTTATAGTACCATGCAAAATTTCAAGATTTTCCATCTGGTAGACGTACGTATCAGTAGAATATATGGTAACAATGCTTAATTTTTAGCAATTAGACACTAACCCGATTTGGTGTTTGTCTTCATAATGTAAAGGACCCGTTGAAGGATCCGTATCACTAAAACGTTTTATTTATTGATGACATTGGTTTTATAAATTGTATTGGTATTTCCTTCTTGATATAAATTCAGCTGAATCTCACAATCTGTTGTATAAAATGTATATTTCTTATTTTAAAAATTATAATTTTAAATATATAAACGGCGTTTGGTAAAGTTTGGCCAGATCTGACTCTGACCCTTGTGCCTTCAAAAACAACCAACCGCCTGCTTGTCGTTTTTGTCTGCGAAAAATGGCTAAAAATAGGGAATAATAAATTTATTATTATAGAAACCTGTCTCTGGAAGTAATTTAGTAATTTTTAATTGGCGTCGTACTAGAGCAACACAACGGGCTATTGATGACGGTTCATTATCAATCTCCTAAGGGAGGTCAACACCACGTAATTTTTATCAACCGTCAGATGACGAGGCAACACCTGAGCTGGCACCCTACTCTCCAAACTTCCACACCAACTCAGCGTGAGGACTTTCGGACACGACAGATTTAAGGTGCACCATCCGCCTTTACACCATACGCTTACAAAAATCTATGCACTGACCCGGATTCATATCAGAAACCTTCCGATCTTGAGGCTAACACCTTAACCACCAGTTCGGTTGGTCTGCCCTATCTTGAAGAGAGAGCTGAGATTCTGTATTATTTTATAAGAAGTTTTGAATATATCTTTTTCAAGACATCATAACCTTCATGGGCTGCAACAGTGTGACAACTAAAGAGAACCACATGTCGAAAAAAAAACTTATTTAACATTTTCACTTCATTAAAATACTTAATATCTGTAAAACACCTTAGCTCTCTATCAGTCTAGTATTGAATTGAGAGATTTACTAGTATTGGTACTGAGAAGAATGTAGATTTCCATCCATTACACTGAAGCACCAAAAGTCATGAGATACCTCCTAATATCCTATGGGACCTCCTTTTGCCCGTCGAAGTGTAGCAACTCGACGTGGCATTAACATAACAAGTCGTCGGAAGACCACTGATGAAATATTCGGCCATTCCGCCTGTACAGCCGTCCATAATGGCGAAAGTGTTGCAGGTGATGGATTTCGTGTCTCATATATGTTCGATGGAATTCTTGTCATGTAATCTAGGTCGCCAAATCATTCGCTGCAATTGTCAAGAATGTTTCTCAAATTAATCGAGAACGGTTTTGTCCCGGTGACATGGCGCATTGCCATCCTGAAAAATTCCATCGTTTTTTTGGGTACACGAATTCCATGAATGGCTGTAAATTGTCTCTAAGTAGCTTAAGATAACCATTTACATTGGTTCAGTTTGACCAGAGGACCCAGTCATGACATGTGAAAGCAGGCCACATCATAATGGAGTCACCATCAGCAAGCACAGTGCCATGTTGACAACTTTGGTCCATGACCTCGTAGAGTCTGCGCTACATTCGAACCTTCTCATTAGCTCTTAACAACTGAAATCGTGACTCAACTGTCCAAGCAACGTTTTTCCAGTCATCTTGGGTCCAACCGATATGTTCACGATCACAGCATAGGCGCGGCAGACGATGGCGTGTTGTTAGTAAGGGCACTCGAGTCGTTTTTTTGATGCCGTATCCTATCAACGCCAAGTTTCGCCGCACTGTCCTCACGGACGCGTCTGTCGTGCGTCCCACATTGATTGTTATTGTTATTTGACGAAGTGTTGCTTGTCTGTTCACACTGACTACTCTACGCACACGTCGCTGGTCTCGGTCATTAAGTAGACGCGATCGGCCACTGCGTTGTCCATGGTGGGAGGTAATTCCTGAAATTATTTATTCTGGACATACTCTTGACACTGTGGATCGAGGAATGTTGAATTCCCTAACAATTTCCGAAATGGTATGTCCATTGCGTCTAGCACCAACTAGCATTCCGCGTTCAAATTATATTAATTCCCGTCGTACGGCCATAATCATGTCAGAAAACTTTTCACGTGAATCACTTGAGTACAAATGAAAGCCCTGACAATACACTGTCCATTTATACATATCAATGCGATGCTACTGTCATCTCTATATTTGCATATTGCTATCCCATGACATATGGCACTTCAGTGTACACAGAATACTAAATCTAAAAGCATATTTTTCAATCAATATGTCTTGAAAATATTTTATGCCACTTTCGCAGCCCTCTGGTGAGATATGCAGGTTGCTATTAACGTTTTATTATTTTAATTTCAAATTAATGCTGCGTATTAAATATTAGCTTAAAAAAACAGCAAGTTGATTTTGTTTGGATTCCTTAATAGTAATATAATAAGAAACATTAGCGTGATAGGAGGAACATAACCAAAGAATAAACGTCGCTGAAACTAATTTAACTTTAGTCGTCCAAAATTTCCCATATTCATAATCCAGAAACGGCTAGACCAAATAATTTAAAACTTAATATTCGGTGTCATGACGAAAGATAAATGCTTGGGAAACTAATTTCATCTAAGGTATCCCAAATTTTCCATATACATCATCTAACGGCTAGACAAAATTACTTTAGACTTAGAAATAGAGGATGTATGTGGATTTATATTTGAAATTGGTGTCGAAATTAAGTCTGGACGAAACTTCAACAGCAAATTCCCGAAAAGTTTGGAAAAAGATTACCACATGATGGGTAACCACACACAACCTCAGCGATCTCATCGAATACGAACACTGACGAAGTATCTTCAGAGTATCGTTAATTTTAGCAAGGGAACGGCAATAACTCAAGCTTGATAATATCTCATTTATTTTTACACCTTCTTCAAATTCCGCAAAATCAATTTCCCGATTAAACGATAGACGTAGCAAATAGCCTCTCGTGATCCACTTCCTCAGTTCAGAAGTATCATTCTACAGGTGGCTCCAGGGAGTGATCTCCACCCCCTTGTTGCTGTTCCTCCAGCATCAAGTCCGTCTCACGGAAGTACAGCATCATTCGCTCGATGAAGTCGATCTCATCCTCTTCGTCCAACTCGTCGTCAACGTCCTCCCCGGAAATCAGAGGTGCCACCATTAGGAAGTTTTCTTCCTCGTCGTCCGAAGACGGTATTTGCAAAATGCCCATCAAATCCTCGTCCAGCGGTTCTCCCACGACCTGTACGTCAGAGATAAACAACGTTTAACTAACCATAAATGAGGACAAGCATTTCACATGTGCTTACAAATCCCGAATTCATCTATTTGCTCACTAGTTCATGATCTAAGCTATCAAGCTTGCCATATCTGAATAGTCATCTGACTATAGTTCAAAATTAAGAGGCGTTGTCCTCTTTTGGGATTGATCCCGGACCGTCGCCAATCGCCCCTTGTGTTGCTACAGTGTGATGTCAGTACAACTACCTGCCCCATATATCAATTGTCATCTGACCGTGGTTCAAAATTACGAGGAGTAGTCCTTTGGGATTGATCATGGAACGTTCCAATAACGCGTCGCGTTGCTCTAGTCTGACGTTAATAAACTGCCCACCAACAAACACCATATCTGAAATCTAGTCTAGCGCATAGACGTGAACTATAAGTAGACTGAGCATTGCTATCGTTAGGAGGTTCATAAACCGTGACCAACATTTCGATTTATAGTCATATAACTGGGCTGTAAGCAGTTGGTTAGGTCGACCGATTTGCCATCTTAAACGCCTCATTTCGTTTTATAAAAATCTAAGGACAGGGCAGGTATTGAATGCGCATTTGTTTATTGGCGACAAATTTAGTGAAACCGCCAGTAAAAAATACTATGTCTTGCGGATCAATTGGATGATGAATTAATGCACGAGTGTGTCTTCAGTCTCACTAACCAATCAGATGATGTATCTTTGTTTCCACTTGGCAGACAAAAGAAATCTAAGGTCACGTTACTATTAGTTTTGGTCACATGACCCTGGGCACATAAAAAGGTTGCTATTGCTCATTGCACTTTTATATTTCCGTTAAGGCCTGGTCTATGATTCAACAGGTTCTTAGAATAGATTATTATAGCCTAATGATGGTATAAAATATTTGGGTTCAAGTTTAACCTTTTGACTAAGGCAATAGAAATAACATGCGAGATTCTTTCGTGGCGTGATTCTTATAACTTTCAAGGTGCAACTGATGTACTGGCCGTTGTCTAAATTCTTTCTTGGCGCGATCATAGTACACCTTCCTTTCCGGCCGTAATCTAAAGGTTAAAGAAATTGCCTGGTCGTGATAATTGCCTGGAAAGTAGTTGAATTAACCTCCTGGTGATTGTCTTGATGAGGAATTGCGTCATTAGCAAAACTGACCAGATCTTGATGGACAGGATATTTCGATATTAGAAGAAAACTTAACAGATCTTGATCCTGTCGTTATCAGAAACTCAGCAGTATCTTTATAACAAGATATATATATTTTTCGTCGTCAGCAAAATTGATTAGATCATGATGGACGAGATATCTCGTCATGAGCAAAAATAATCAAATCTTGATTATAGCGATAGTTCAAAACCACTTAGATTGTTGTTGTCACACTGGAGCAACACAATGAGCTATTGGAAGGCTTCGAGATCAATCCTGATGGGAAAGATCGAGGACAACACCTCACACCTCTGTTTTGTCTGCTTTGGGTTTGGAACAACATTTCCAAATATGGCCCTTTGTGTAGTAAAACCCAACTCATATTCAAATATATATTTAGAGAAGAAAAATTCCTTAACGCACACTTCGAAGTTTTCATTGACGGTTATTTATTCTTAGCGTAACGCGAAACGCCGATTGAAATACTGCACAAATACAGAGAGGGTGGGGAGGGAGATCCGCCATCAAAAAGACGGATTTTCCGAAATATTTTCACGATCTGATAAATACAATAAGTTTGGGCACACATTTTTCAAAGGAAATAAGTTGAAATAACATTTTCCTTCCAGAGCACGGAATCGGAGGGGTAACGCGATAAAGCAAGTCAAGCTTACCCGACCCCATCTTATTTTATTTGCTGGGCTTTATAAGACATCCTGGAATACCCGAGAAAAGAGCGGGGATCTTAAATTCTATTCAAGCAAATTAATGTTCGGTAGACATCAAAAGGCGCTAAGGCGACTGATCTTGAGTTGGTTAGAGCAAAGAAAGTAAATCTATTCAATTGATGGTTTAAAGACGCATGGGCAGTACCAATCGTGAGGTATTAGCTGCCTGTACGTGCATGCCTGCCTCTCTTCTAAAATAACATTTTAATTTCTAAAATAAGTCTTCTCCATCAAAGACGTATTCAGAAAATAATTTCGATGGTGCCTTTCTCTCGCGGAATCGTAAGTACCAAATTGCTAAATGAGTATTGTGTTCTTCGTGACTTTTTCGATTCTTTTCAAACTATTTATGATTCAGACATTATATGGACGGTGTACCGGTCGCTTTCCCACCCCCACATCTGGAATTCAGATCACCCCAGACGCGATAAACAAGCTCAACACCTGCACTTCAAGCCTCCGTTAGAAAAAAAAAGGCGAGCCCAATATTCCGACTCCAGTTGGAACGCAGGGGAAACTTCAAAAGCTTTACTTGCAGATGTGACGTCGGAGTTCAAACTGAAAAACCCCTTAGCAGGTGTTTGCGTTTGCAATCGAGCTTGTTTTGACAAAATTTTAGGCAGATGGAAAGTAAGATTTGAGAGGAACAGATGTATCCTACAGACTCTGATTTTTGGAGCCACGCTGTCTTCTAGGCGGTTCGATGTCAACTGCTGTACTCATGACTTTTTAATAATTGCAAATAATTAACTCTGTAAATAATATTCCAATTACTTTAAATAGATGTTTAACTTTAATCAGTAGTACGTCAAATTGTTAGATGACGGTACAACGGGTGTAAGTCATTTTTTTTAAAAAAGGCCTGGAACTTCCATTGCCATCAGTTGTCAGTTAAATGAAGATATGACTTACTTTACGTTTTCTCTTAACAGATTGACTTATCTAAATCTGGTTTTCTGTGGTGTCTAACCAATTATCTATGTTTAAATTTGGTTATATTATGTCTGGTTTCTGGTGTCTAACTTTTCTTTTGAAAAAGTGACTTCACCACTGTAACTTTAACACGTCCATATGTTACCTGTGATTTTCGAAATGTGAATTTGTTCTGATGTTACTAGTTTCAGAAGTATGTTTCGATAAATTCACCTAAAGACAGCGAAAATGTAATTATATTTTTGACAAATTGCGGACGGCAAATATTATCGTCAGACTTTATTAGGGGATGATTTTTGGATTTTTGGTGCCAATGCGTGGGAACCATAAAAGAAAATAATCGAAATGAGTTTACAAGATTATCATGTAAAAAAACTTACTAAAGAAATGAAAGTATCAGGTTTTTAAATTTTAGTACTTGAATGGCGAGATCTTCAATGCATTTCATACTTTATTAGCACATTTGGGTTGAAGTAGATCAATTAAAATTGCTACTAAAATAGGGTTAAGAGGTGACTTTTGCAACTATTTTTTCAAATTTATGCTACTAATGCTACCATTTCACAAGTGCTTTGGCTGCGGCATTCCTGTTTGGTGTCTCTTGTTTATTCTACTGCAAATCAACCCTCTAAGAGTCACAATGTTTCCCAGTATTGTAGCATTTCGTTTTCCTCCAAACACACATAATGATTAAATAATCATATCTATTGAATGGAAGAACCCTATTGGTAGAAAGAACAGGAAAGCTTCCATTGTTCAATAATTCAAAACTGCTAAAAAAATCACTAAAACAATACTGTAAGTTACAGAACAGATATACTATATATGCGTGAACCACGTTTAAGTGTTTGGAACAAAATATCTAGATTCATCGTATATATTACAATACAAAAAGAACGTGTAAGGAATGAACAAGCATAATAACAATAATGGAACGTTTATAACTGAACGTGTTTATTTAACTTTTAAGAGAGCCGCATATACATTTGCTAGCCGAACCGTTAGCGAGCCTCTAGTTCTCATTATTTGGACAGAGTTTGGGGCGCCAAACGAGCGGTTCGTGGACCGGTCATGGCGATCCTCTTCCTGTCGTATTTTCGACGAACACAAAAGCATTCTCGGTTCAGATTTGGACGGCGTCGTAAGTAGTTCGTTGCTTTTCTTTCTGCTCGCGAGCCTTACGGCTTCATCGTCATCACTGACAAATGACTGGTGGTTCGCGGTTGGTTCATTCATTTCCCATGGATCGCTGGAAGCTCGTTGTGAAAATAATTTCAACGAACGGTTCACTAGCGGCTCGGCTTGAAAATGTATACGCACCTTTAGACTACGGCCGGTACAGCAGTTGTACCACGATCGCGTCAAGAAAGAATTTAGACAGTGGCCATCGCTTGTGCCTTGAAAATTATAATATTCGCGCTAAGAAAGAATTTAGACTACTGCCGTTACAGTAATTATACCTTGAAAGTTATAACTAGAGTTCGGATTTTGCATAATTTGCATTTCTTTTTTTACCTCCCTAATGTTGATAGAAATCCGTATTGAGTGTTTTTTGGCAATTTGCAACCGAAAATCCCAAATATATGTTGCATGTTTTGCATATTTGGAATCATTTTGCATACCTGGGTTTTTTTCATGCTGTGTGCATATTTGGACAATTGTTCTCTATTTTTAAACATTTTTACAAAAACAAAATTTTCAAAGTACTTTGCTCAGCGCGTTTAGAAGAAAGGTTTTCAGTAGCAATAAAATTCAAATCAACTACGACTAACAAACAAGAAGTGGAAAGGGCACAAAAAGATAAGAATATTCAACAGCCTTTCGTCGAATCAAAGTTTGAGTCTATGTCCCAATCTTAGGAGAAGAACGAGATGTACCAAGATCAAAGCAATGTTTAAATCCAATATTGTTCTTTATGAGTAGGAGAATGAACATTTTAGAGCCTTCTTGAAGAAGTACACAGATAAAGAAATTCCTCTTGAATCGATACTCAGAAAGAACTACATTACGCCAGTGTACGAGAAGGAGATACAAAGAATACATGAGATAGGTGATTCCCCCATGTGGATGTCGATGAAACGATTGATCCATGCTGGCAATACCTAATTTATGTAAAGAGTTTTAAAAAAATCAATCCACGATGGTCAGGACAGGGTGAAGTGATTAATAAATAAAATTGTGTATTAATTAATGAAAGTGTGACTCATTTTCCCTTTATCCTCCTCACTATCCTTTTTGTAAGAATTAAAATTATTTCTTTTACAATTTCGCATTTTTTTTTTCGGGGGGGGGGGTTGTGCATATTTTGGGATTTTGTAATCCATATTTCAGGTCACATTTTTGCATATCGATCCGAGCTCTAGTTATAACAATCGTGCCAAGGAATAATTAAGACTACTACCGTTTAAGAAGTGGTACCTTGAAAGTTATAACAATCGTGAAAAGAAAGAATTAAGACTACTACCTTTGAAGTAGTTGTACCTTGAAAGTTATAACAATCGTGCCAAGAAAGAATTGAGACTACCTTTTAAGAAGTTGTACCTTGAAAGTTATAACAATCGTGCCAAGAAAGAATCGCGCTTGCTATATCTATAGCCGTAGTCAAAGGGTTAAATATGAAGGCACGCTGCGCCTGTCTTTCTACCTCCGCCTAATTCTTTTGACTATGTATGATCGGTATGTTCAAATGCATGCACAGTGCAGAAATGGCCACGTGTATAGAGTATGAAGCATAGGCTAACTAACTTCTCGGTGATTGAAATTTTCGGTAGTCGACTGAGATAGATTGCCTACAGCACAGATGATATATTGTCTACAGCACAGATGATATATTGTCTACAGCACAGATGATATATTGTCTACAGCACAGATGATATATAAAAGTAGAGTGAGCGATGGTAACCTTTATATGTGCCAAGGATCATATGATCAAAACTAGTAGTAACATGACCCGTAGGTACTTTCGTTTGCTGACTGGAAAATTCATCATCTGATTGGTCCACGGCACAGGAGAAGATTTTCATTCATTGATTCATCATATAATTGATCCGCGCGACATAAGATAAGATTTCGACATCTCGTCGCTACTATAGAAATGCGCATTCATGCATCTAACCTGTAACAAGAGTTATATCCCTAAATTAGCCACTGCGTGACCAGCACTGCGTTGCCAGTGACAGTTCTTCTCGTGGGGTCAGGTGTGACCACTGCTCGGTAACGCTCGCCAACCCCAGTGATTGCAACGCATTCCCATTTGGTTTCCTTCGCAAACCAATACCATAGGCAACACCGTGATGCCAATAAATTAATTAAAAAATTTTTTGATTAATATTAAAAAATCTTTTTGGACACATAAAATTTTACTGATACTGAAAAAATTTAAAATATAAAGCAATAATTTAAGAATAAATTCCACAAATTTTAAATCCGTTAAAATAAATAGTCTTTGCCCGTGACAAAGTTGAAATCGCTAGCAAGAAACTCATACTAATCAACAACGTAAACCAAAACACGCTAGAATCGAAAAACTTGGCATGGTTCCGAAGGCTTTAGAACGAAAAACGCTTTTGACGTCAGCGGTCGAAAATCGCAAAATCTACTTGCTTCTTCTTTAGAGATATGGGTGACGTCACATTCCAGAAAAAAGAACAAAATTTAAAAAAAACTAATAAATTAATTTTAAAATGTTCTAGATTCAATTTTTAAATTCTGACGCGTTCCAAATCTCAAGAAATTCAGACTACTTGTGTGCCAAATTTTACTATTGAAAGTGCCATAGATTCGTCAGGACATTGCACACAGAGAAACGCTTCCTTTTATACTAGTAGAGACGAGGCAATAGGATGCCAAATGGGCCAACCAAGTCAAAATTTCCAATCACGTGGCTATTAATCGTCATGTTGGTCACACGAAGCTTTTCGCAATAGAAATGCTGTCTTCTTATAATTCATGTTCAGATCTAGACTTAAATATCCTAGAACCGATCAACCGGCTGTAGCTCTGGACCTTAGTTCAACACGGTCTGGGTTCGGAGTCCGGACTCGGAAAGGATGTATTTTTAAACACTATTTTTCTCCCAGCAACTTTTCCCCACTTGAAATAGTCACACCATGTGATTGACAAATGCTAGGAAGGATTCTATTGTTGAAGAAGGTGAAAACTGCTTGGAAGTTTTTCAAGGAATACTGCGGGTTGTGCACAACGCTTATATGTGTAGGAACTCTTCAGAGAGTTAACCTGGTGGTTTATTAACTCGTTGAAAACTACCTTGTATTTGCTTTCCTCTGGTGCTTAAACATATTCCGAACTGTTACCAGTTCTGAGTGTAAGGGATTATTTGTTTTTCCACCTTGGATCCTCATTCCCTTGGAGCAATAGAACACGTTTGTCTCGACAAGATATCTGGTCCTTAGCAAAATTGACCAGTTCTTGGACGAGATTTCTCGTTGAAACACTTGGAGGATCGGTAACTCTTACCTCAAACGCCATGGAATGATCCATATTTCCGTTCTCATCCATTTGGATTTCAAAAGGTAATGACGACTCTTCATTGCTTGCGACATCAAATTCATCCGTTTCTACGTTTCTGTCGTCAGTCCGATCGTCACACTGGCACGCCGTGAGGTGGACACCCGAGAAGTAATCACTGTCTTCGGCCAGCAAAGCAGCGTTGAACTGGTTCAGGATATCCGCTGTCAGGCTTTTGTCCGTGTCAGTGACGGGCACGGTGGACACCAGGATGTCCACGGCCAAGATCAGTCTGTCCAGAATATCCTTCGCTTCGGACAGGATTTCCTGGTCTTCAAGGGGATCAACGGATCCGGTGTTGGCGAGCATTGGGATTGACGGATTAGTTGCGAGCTGCAAAAGAATGCAATCCAAACTCACTTTCTTCTATTACAATGACGTTAAATGCTATCGTTCTCAATATTGGTGGTGTTGAATTGTGCTACCAAGTATTATAGATAAATTACGACTGTCAAGTAAACCGACAAGTAGCATCTTTGCTGATATTCCTAATATCAATTTATGAATCGTTACACAATTTGTATTCCTTATTTAAATCCGTTGTATGAACGATCTTAATATTGACATGAGCATTTCATAACTCCGAAAGGAATAAAATCAGTGTAATAATATAAAACAACGTATCATGTACCTATTGGGGTTAATTATTATTTCCAATACACAGAGCGTGGTAAAAAGTTCACGTATGGAAAAAATTAGCAGTTTCTAATTTTGTACGACTTATATCCTATTACTGCCATTGGCTGATATATAAATAAGATCAACTTCTGTGCCACATACGTGAGTGAAATACGTATGTATATCTATTAGAAATAATATATTACTGAACGTATTGCACTCAAAGAATTTATATTATGAAGACTACTTGCTACAAATGGTATCACTTCCGCTGGTAATTAAATGTTAAAGTATACCTTTATAGGAAAAACTCACTGTGAACTGCTGTATATTATTGAGTTCGCAAATAAGTCCGTTCGGTTTTTTTTGTGAAGTTATAGAACAATTTCTCCAACACAGAAAATACTTATGAATTATGTACTGTCCATTATTTTCTATGACTTCTTGCCAACTTTCTACCAACTTCATAATGCCACGTTCGTAAAACGCATGAGGTTTACTGGCGAAAAACTGATTCATATGCTTTTTTACAGCCCCGTAGTTAGCCAACTTTATACCTTTCAAAGAATTCTGTAGCGATCGGAATAGGTGATAATACGAGGGCGAAAGGTCCGGAGAATAGACAGAGTGAGGCTTAACCGTTCGCAGCCGAGTCTTTACAATTCCTGCCGTGTCGTTAATGAAGTATGGGGTATGGTATTACCATGGTGAAAGACGACTCCTTTACGATTTGCCAATTCTGGACGCTTTGAACGTATGGCTTGATCCAATTTTACTGGGAGCAGTATACGTCTGAGTTAATTGTATTGCCTTATGGCAAGAGATCATCTATATATATAATTCTCTTACGTGGCACGCAAAAAAGACGTTATTTATTATTGCGTTTTGGCAACATTGTGCGATTGTTTGTTTACCATCACGAAGTCTCGCGCCTCTATTGAATTCATAGCGTAATCGGATGAAATTTTATTGAAAAAAATTTATTATAGTCGAAAGCTGTTATAGTTTGTAATAGAAATCAAAGAAAACGGGGTATCTTTTCAGGGCCAACAATTGTATTTCAACAATACGCTTGAACTTTAACTTTAGACAACAAACTCAATGAAGGAGTGAGTGGCTCGAGTACTGGGGAAATGTACACACAAACAACATGCTGGGTATTCAATTTCCAAAGCAGCGATCACATTTCGAGTCAAAATTTGCACAATTTTCATTTGAATTCTGATTTCAGAGGCACTGTATATATCTTTTCTGCAAACAGCAAATTTAGATTTTTAAAAAATGTTTTTTTTTTTTTTGGAATATCATATTTTGTAAACAATCTATTCTGCTAGGACACATGTCTTCATTGATGCGAGCGAAGCGAGCATAGGTTCGCGCAGCGAACCAGTGAGGATTGCAAAGCAATCCTCCGGGGGTTGGCGAGCTTTAGCGAGTAGGGGGCTGGCCCCCTAGTAACAAATTATTCCCTTATAATCACACCACAATGAGAGGATAATTTTCCTCTGGTGCAATACCGTCTTCGATGTTGATTGTGGTGACTCGCTACTCTTTCCCCATGATCTTTTTTTACGAACGACGTTGTAAAAGGCAATTCACTTTTCATCACTAGTAACCAGCTGCTTAAAAAACGGATATTTTTCCTGTCGTTTAACGAGCGTGTCGCAGATGGAAATGCGAGTAGTAAAGTTGTGTTCGGTCAATTGAGGCGAGAAACGTATCCCAACTGATGCAATTGGTCTTCTACACTTGTGTGGGATATATTAAGTTCCTTAGCAATCTCCTGTATCTCCCGTACAGTTTGGGATGAATTTTTACCGACGGCCTACCGGAGTGGGGCACTACGTTGAGTTCAAAGTCCCGGGAACGGAACTTGGAGAACCACTTTTGACACACATATTCTGTTACGGCATCGTCCCCATACACATTGTAAATATTTTTATGCACTTCTACAGCTTTTTTACCTTTTTTGAATTAAAATTGTAAAATGGGGCGAAAATGGACGTTCCCTTTTTCCATGTTTACAAGCACGCAGCTCGCACAATAATCTAAATTAACCGACGTGCATATGCAAATTACATGCTTTTGACCTTACCTGAGCTAGTTACTTGCGCGTTTGCGCGGTGCAATAGAGATTGTGGATGAAAGATATTCTATTCGAAGTTATTTGCCAACCCAACAAATGTGGAAAATGATTGTGAAATTTGTACCGATTAGAATTTGTAAGGGAATTTATGTCGGAGAAAAAATGCTATATTACAATCGTTCGTAATACTTTAGAAGGAAGGAATAAAAGCAGTAAATAATAAAATAATTACATGTTTAATTTTTATACAGGCTTTAACCCTCTGAACGTTACGAGATTTCCGATTATTGTATTATTGGTTTTCCCCACAACATACATATAGACTAATTCTCATGACTGAGCGCCTTGATGTGGAAAGGGATTTGGAGAGTATGGTGTCAGCTTAGGTATTGATCTCGTCATCTGGTTCGCAATTACGAGATGTTGTACTCGCATTTTTTCCTTTCTGGACAGATTCCGGATCGTTGTCAATAGTACGTTGTGTTGCTTATGTGTGGCTTCAATTCAACAGCTACCTACCTGATTGAACCTCACGAGTTTTACGAGTAGCATTGTTTTCCCCCCCGGTAAATGCATATTGAATAAACCACATCTGTTGGTTGAAAAACCTATTTGCCGACCAATCGGGCAGAGTTGTGGCTTCAGGATCAAGAGGTTCCTGGTTCCAATCCAAGTTTAAGATATGGGTGTTGGTCCGTCTAAAATGACTGGTAGGTAAGTAGTTATTCAATGTCAGACAAAAGCAACAAAATGGTCTATTTGCGACTGTCTGGGATACATCCCGGAAGGATGGTAATTGTAATGGTAATTTTAATTAACGTCCTACTAGAGCAACACAACGGGCTATTGACGACGGTCCGGGATCAATCCCCAAGACGAAAGATCCTAAGTACGTAATTTTGAACCACGGTCAGATGACGAAGCAACACTTGAACTGGCACTCCATTCTCCAAACTACCACACCAACCCAACGTGAGGACTTTCGGACACGACCGATTTAAGGTGCACCAGCAGCCTTTACACCATACGCTTACGAACATCCATGCACTGACCCGGATTTAAGTCAGGAACTTTCCGATCTAGAGTCTAACAACTCAACCACCAGACCGGTTGGTCGACAATACAAGAAGGAAAGATACAAGGACAACACCGCGTAATTTTGGACCACGTTTAGATGTTGAGGGCAAAACCTGAGATGGCACACCCCTCTCCAATTTTCACACCACGCCAAGGTTATGACAACGGAGGCCAGGTCAGATTCAACGTGCAGCAGCTCCGTGTTCACGATGGTCTTAGGCTGGACAAAACTTTGAAATCCCGACCCTCCGGTAGCTAATCCGTTGCTCTTCCAACGGATTATCCGCTCCTATAATGAATGTGGGGCATCCCTATTAACAGGCTGTGCCTCGAATGTCAGTTATAACGTGAACTCACTGCCCGTGGTGCATCAGTGGTTAACAAATAACGCAAAGTGGTTAACAAATTTGCCTTTGTTGTACCACAGGGGTTCTCAAACATTTTGCTGTCATAACACACTTGAAGACCTACAAAAAAAAATCGTAGGCACACCACATAAAATGCTTAGAAATAAGATGCAAAAGTTAAAGAAATATAGAAATAACTGGAAAAAGCTACATACTTTTTATTCATCTATTATTATACTATTATTTTGCTGTCTTACTATCATTTTGCTGATGAGAAACATGATCCTAATGTGTCTGAACGATTTCTTCAATGTTGTGGTGTAGGTATGATAAACAAACTCTCATTTTATCCCTTATCAATTCATTTATATCTACCCACACATCCCCCTGGAATTTTATAGGGCGTACCTATGTCACCGGGTGCACTAGTTTGCCGGGGCACACCCTTTCAGAAGCACTGTTGTACCATATAATGTCAGAAATTAGTCGTTCATTTAGCCAGGGATCAGCAAAAAATTGGTTGAAAGAATCCAGGGAAGACTAATTCAATAATTCTAAACTGGTAAGAAGGCAAGGAAGACTGGGTTGCATTAGGGATACATGAGTGGAATTCCTCAGGGTTCAGGTATAGAATTTTTGAATGAAAACAAATGAGAACACAAGACAACAACCAAAATATCAGCTCAATTACTCTGTTCTACAAGATTATTGAGTTTTTTCTTATAATCTCATTTTCTTATGACTCTACGTGTTTGATATTATGTACTTTCCAAAAAATCGATGCAGAATATATAGAATTCTTGTTTCGAAATAAAGACTGGCATTATTTATGTGCAACCCTTATAAAATGGTATCTAAGCACTAAATCTCGAACTTCGATTTATTTCAACTATATGGATTGTGATCTCACAATGTAAGGGATATTTTTAGTTTTATAGGTTGTGTATAGTACTGGAGTCGTAACTCAAGGTTTTTATTAGTTTCCTAAGCGATATTACGAAGGGTAAACAAGAAAGAGAAGGGAAGAGACAAAAATAAAGTTAATATATGACTAAACAAAAGAGGTGTGTGATGTGCTGAACTATTTTATTCATTTACTTCAATCTCCTTTGGAATTCCGTTATCTACATACACGTCTGCTACTAGACCTTTTACTAAAATGCTTTAGTGTTTCAGACGACATATTTCTGTCGTTATGAAATTCTTTTAGTGATTTTTGAATAATGGATGGAATATATTATTCTGTTTCAACTTTAAACTGCACCAGGCTTAATGTAATTATGCAACTTAGGAAATTATTAAAGTGTTGTTCAATTCTAAGAATTCATAGTAGTGAAAGCATTATTTGGTTTTGAAAAAGGTAAGGGAAGATTTTTCGATAAAATCTTTGAATTATTGGCTACGCAATATTTTATTAGAACATAGAGTCCCTAACACTTGATGCCAGAAATATACTTTAAGATAAATTATTCAGTCATATTTAGAAATTCACTTTGTGCTGTAATCCATTCTTCTGTTGGGATTTATAAGTATTGCGGAGTTAAATTTTATATTTCTACGGAATGTAGATTATTTTTTCGGAACAGCTACACTCTACGTTTATGAGCAATGGCAACGGCCTTGGCGATTTTTTTGGCGCACTTCTAAAGTTGCCAAGGAAAGAATTATTTTCTAACTCTTTTTCTGTCACAAATTTTTTTCTTTTT
This sequence comes from Metellina segmentata, assembly GCA_947359465.1. Taxonomy (NCBI): domain Eukaryota; kingdom Metazoa; phylum Arthropoda; class Arachnida; order Araneae; family Tetragnathidae; genus Metellina; species Metellina segmentata. The sequence continues at coordinate 104,086,058 of OX375879.1, forward strand.
ACAACACACTTTTAAAAAAAATTTCAGAACGTTTTCAAAACTATAGTTTTTAAAAACTTTAACAAAAAGTAGTAAGTTTAAGCACATATCAAAACACATTTGTGAACCAGCAGAGAAACTAAGCTTAGAATGTTGGGTAAGAATACTCTGAAACTTATCAAAAACACTAAATACAGTGGGCATGTTAAAAAAGAAAGATTTACAAAAGAAAAAAATGCAAGAAATAATACAACCTGATAACGTCAGAATTCTTTCGTAAAAAAATAATATAAACGAAAATGGTAAAAAAAAAAAAAACTCTTAATTCTTTCGTGCAAACTATTATAGTAAAATAAAAATTCCACAACTGTCAAAATACAAATAAATGGATCTTTTGTATCACAGAAAACGTTTTAAAAGGACCAATGCAATCAAAGAATATTAAAAAAAAAAAAAAAAAAAAAAAAAAAACATGAGAGGAAAGAAAAAATTTTAAACGAATCAATGAAATTAAACCACTTTAACGGATTTTGGAAGAACTTTCTGAATATTCAAAAATGAAAATTGAAAGTTTTCGTTTGCCGAGGTTGCCATGAAAACCACAACAACCGTAACGAAAGATGGTTTGCCTTAATTTATCGTAACTCGCTACTAGAAGTGCGCCAAAAAAATCGCCAAGCCGTTGCCTTGCCTCATAAACGTAGAGTGTAGCTGTACCATTTTTTCTTGATATATCTCAATGACTCATAATATTTGGTACAGAAAGCGTATAAAGATGTTTTTCTGGCAACGCTTTGGTGTTTTTTGGCAAACTTTTTATGCCGCCAAAGAAGAATTTTTTTGGAAAATAGTTAGCGAATGCAGTTAGAAACTCTGAATAAATCAATTTTTTTTTATTCCCTCAAATTTTTAAACACAGATAAACAGCTAAATAAAATATAAATTCAAAACTTCCCTAGGTTAAGCAAGCATAATTCAAGGGGGGGTTGCATTTACTTGCCATAACTTCCTATAACCTGCCATAATAAGGGCGCCAAAAACACACCAAAAGCTTGGCTAAAAAAACTTTATATCCTAGCTATACCTCATATTTTACTAAAACTTTGAGTTACTTATTACAAGAAGATTAATAACTTGGTACAGCTTCTATCTACGTTAATAGCGGTGGCAACGGCTTTGGCGCTTTTTGGGCTCATTTCTAGTAGCGACTTATGACAGATTAAGGTAATCGATCTGAATTAGGGTTATTGCGGTTTTTATGACAACCTCGACAAGTGGAAAGTTTAAATTTTCATTTTGTAATATTCTAGGAAGTTCTTTCAAAATTCGTTAAACTGTCGTTTGATTTCACTAGTCCATTTGAAATATCTCTTTCCTTGGCGACTTTAGAAGTGCACCTAAAAAAGCCCTAAAGCTTTTGCCACCGCTATAAACGTAGACTGAAACTGAACCAAGAACTTTCCTTACTGTAAATGCTTCACAACCGTAGTAGCTCTTTCCCATATTTTGGACGGATTGTTACAGATGTGATTATGGGATAGCTCTTGGACGAAAAGAAATTGTTAGCTGTGCGGGTACAGCTACACTCTACGTTTATGAGTGATGGCAACGGCTTGGCGTTTTTTTGGCGCACTTCTAGTAGCGAGTTACGATAAATTAAGGCAAACCATCTTTCGTTATGGTTGTTGTGGTTTTCATGGCAACCTCGGCAAACGAAAACTTTCAATTTTCATTTTGAAAATCCGTTAAAGTGGTTTGCTTTCATTGATTCGTTTGAAATTTTTTCTTTCCTCTCATGTTTTTTTTTTTTTTTGTTTTTAAAATATTCTTTGATTGCTTTGGTCTCTTTAAAACGTTTTCTGTGATACAAAAGGTCCATTTATTTGTATTTTGACAGTTGTGGAATTTTTATTTTACTATAATAGTTTGCACGAAAGAATTAAGAGTTTTGTTTTTTTTTACCATTTTCGTTTATATTATTTTTTTACGAAAGAATTCTGACGTTATCAGGTTGTATTATTTCTTGCTTTTTTTCTTTTGGAAATCTTTTTCTTTCTCAACATGCCCACTGTATTTAGTGTAATTGATAAGTTTCAGGGTATTCTTACCCAACATTCGTAGCTTAGTTTCTCTGCTGGTTCACAAATGTGTTTTGATATGTGCTTAAGCTTACTACTTTTTGTGAAAGTTTTTAAAAAATATACTTTTTAAAACGTTCTGAAATGTGTTAAAAAAGTGTGTTGTAAATAGAAAAAAGTTGTGACAGAAAAAGAGTTAAGAAAAAATTATTTCCTTGGTGACTTTAGAAGTGCGCCAAAAAAAATAGCCTAGGCCGTTGCCATCGCTCATAAACCTAGAGTGTAGCTGTTCCGCTGTGCAACTTGTATAATGCGGTGTTTTGGTTTTTCTAGGTTTCACCTAGCTCAAGAATATTAATAACAGCAAACAACAACACTAGAGAATGAATTGCGTCTTTGTAAGAATATCTAGTGTATAAAAAAAGTATATTATACAGAGTGGCATAGATGTTTTTCGATGGTATTTACAAAATAAACGAAATGAATTATAACAGTATGAGACTACTTACATATATGAAGGTTAAATATTAATTTTAGTCGACACCTAATTAGACTTTGCTGCAAGGAGTATCTTACGTCTAATTGAATCCAATTTTGAAATGAGTTAAATGTTTGATAATAATAGATTGTGATACATTTGTTTTGTTAGTTTGATGCCGTTAAGTGCTACATAGGATACAATGGCTTTTACCTGTTTTGTTCTATTTTAAAAACACTCATTTCAAATACTGACAGTTCTTTTTATTTTGAAAGATACACAATGAGTATTAGATTTAACTAGGGGGCCTGCCCCCTGCTCGCTAACGCTCGCCAACCCCCGGAGGATTGCTTCGCAATTCTCATTGGTTCGCTGCGCGAACCTATGCTCGCTTCGCTCGCATCAATGAAGACACGTGTCCTAGCAGAAGGGATTGATTACAAAATATATTCCAAAAAAATATTTTTCAAATCTAAATTTGTTGTATTACATAAAAAATATATACAGTACCTCTGGATTCAGAAATTAAATGAAAACTTTGAGCAAATTTTTACTCGCAACGTAAGCGCTGCTTTGGAAATTGAATACCCAGCATGTTGTTTGTGTGTACATTTCCCCAGAACTCGAGCCACCCATACACTTTTTGACTGAGTTTGTTGTCGAAATTTGTAGTGCACGCGTCTTGTTGTACTATAATTGTTAGCCTTGAAAAGGACCGTTTTTTAAATAGCCCTGAAAAGATCCTCCGCTTTCTTAGATTTCTATTACAAACCGCAACAGCTCGTCTAAAATTCATTTTTTTTTCAATAAAATTTCATCCGATAACGCTATAGATTCAAATGACTCGCGAGGCTCCTAGCAAACAAACAATCGCACAATGTTGCCAAAACGCGGTAACAAATAACGTCTTTTTTGCGTGCCACGTAAGAGAAATATATATATATAGATAACTCCATTTCGTGTGTACGTTAAGCAGCTAAAGGAAAATAACAAAAATAAACCAGATTGGATAACAAGACAGAATTAGTACGGATTAAAAACTCCCAAATTAGTGCTTCATCCAACCTTTCCTCTCCAAATATTCAGAGGAGAAATCGTAGCCTCTGGCTGTACTCAGTGTGCCTATAGTTTCACCATATTACCTATGACATACTACTTAAATTGAAGAGCACGGAAATGTCTTCTGATCTTGTGGTGTCTTTTGTTGAAAGCGAATTTGAATGGGTGTGAAATTGCGTTTGGAAACATCGTTGATTCGTTTTGGTATTTCAAATATGTCTGGTCTGTTCAAAGTTATACGTATAATCATTTAAACTTCAAATGACTAGATATCTTTGAACAGACCAAATATATTTGAAAGACCAATACTAATCAATGTTTCCAACATTCAGCAACATGGTACGATCGCCAATTGGCTATTATTTTGGAATGTGGTAACGTGTCACGGGTTTGCTGCATGCACTTCCATATTCCTGGTAGTGGAAAGTATCTAACGGGCCAGCCTACAAGAATATAAGTTTGGCGACGAAAAAACTAGTCACCAATTTAGCAAAGAGCCGGTACCATGTTCTAAACATTGATTTTTGATTATTCCTACGATAGGAAGAGGTTCCTACTGCAGTCTTAGTCACTATATTTATATGCATACACTTGTTTACTCGTGAAATGAGGTGCACAAAAGGTGGCCAACTTTCTGCAATTATTTATGCGTCTTTCCGTAAGGTTTCTATTAAAGAGCCTATGAAGCCCAGTTTATAGAATCGCGGATCAGCCACTGGAGAATTACAAGTTCGGATCTTGATCGAACCGTAATGTGCATGGGGCTGTGAACATTAAAACTGTTGTGGCATCGAATGTGCTCACGTTGGCGTGGTGTCAAAGTTTGGAGATTGGGGTGCCAGTTTAGGTGTTGTCCTCGTCATCCGATTTGAGTCCTAAAATACGAGGTATTATATTCGGATCAATAGACGATATACAAAGTATAGTGAGTCATGGCAACGTTTTAGTTCAGGATCACGTGACCAAAACTAGTAGTAACGTGACTATACACACTTCTATCACGCGTGTGCAATTTGCACACTCCTCCTTCCAAAACAAATTCACTGAAAGTGAAAATGAAAGTTCAAAATTATTCTATCTTTCTGTGAATATATTTCCAAATTTATTGAAAATAGAAATATTGCGTTTTACTAGGTAAGTTATTTATATTTATTCCAAAAATGTTTTTTTGAAGTATAATAAAGTGTTTAATATTTCTTGATATAATGAAAGTACATTTTCTGACTTGGGAATAAATATACTTGGAAATATTTCCTGCTAAGAATTATAATACGAGGTCCGTTCAATAAAGAATGATCATAAACTATTAAAAAAATAACTGCCTGTAGTAATCCTCGAAAATTTTATGGTCTTTCTCAAAATCTTCCCCATTCCATGTAATGCACTCATCCTACCTCTTTTCCAGTATTCAAACACATGCTGGAAGCCATATTTTGACAGGTCCTTCAAAATCGCCTTAGCGTTTTTTACCACTGCCTGTGATGATGAAAACCGCTTTTCCCAGAGGTGTTTCTTCGAATACGGGAAAAGAAAAAAAAATCGCATGCTTAATCAGGAATATATGATGGATAGGCGACACACATGACATTGATTTTTGAAAGATACTCAACAACAACATTGGCAATATGAGTCCTTGCCAGTGTTGTCATGGTGTAGAATCCATCCTGTTGCTTTCAAATGGGTTTTTTTGCGATGGATGTGAACTTGGAGGGTTTTTAGTATATATCGCTATAGTATTCCACAGTTACAGTTGTATGTGGTGGTACAACATGCTGATACACTATTCCTCGAACATTGAAAAATGATATGATCATAACTTTCCCAGCAGAAGCATCCTCTCTCGTTTTCTTCTGTGTTGGTGATGAAGGAGACTCCCATGAAGAGCTCTGTTGCTTGGACAATCCATTGTTTCCACTCTTTAACCATTTTTAACCATCTTCTAGCTGTGCTATAGGGAAGGACACTTTCCCCATAATCTTCCTGTAGCATCACATAGACTTCAACTGACGATTTTTTAAGGTGAAAACAAGATTTCAATGCAGCGTATTCCTTGTCTTGTGTCATATCCTTTTTTGCTGTCGGCGAAAGTAAAACTAAGAGTTCTTGGCCGACTGCCAAGGCCTCAGCAACGACGTCATGACCGTGAAACTTGCGCGATCTATTCTCCACTTATCCCGCTGCACCAGGGCTCGAAATACCCGGGTGCACAGGTGCACATGAAAATAAAATTGTGCACCTAATTTTTTCCCGCTAAGTGCACCTAAAGTTAAAAAAAGGGGAGGGGAACGTGTTTTATGTTGTTTTAATGTTTGAACAAATTATTAGAATCGACCTCTCTCGCCTCTAAAGGAACGTAATTAAAATTCCTAAATACACACTATGCGAAAACAAAAGCGCTGGGCCGTAATGGGTTTATACAGGAGGAAGATTTATTTGTGCCAGTGCCACCAGAACTTTCCGAGGATCGAAACATTTTCCAGGTGGCTCTATTGAAGCGACTGTCGCGACAGCCGTGCGCCAGAGAAGGAAGAATTTAGGTGTTTAAATATTTTTATTTACTATCTACTACTAACCTATGTAAACATACGCGCAACTAATAAAGTAGTTTACAATGCATTAATACAATTTTATATTACGTTTTTTTTTAAAGTGCACCTAAAATATAACCTGTACACCGTACCTAATTTAAAAATATGTATGCACAAGGTATATATGCTAATAAATATATAAAAATATGCTTTAAAAATATATATGCACTTGTATTAAAGAATCTATTTTGAGGCCTGCGCTACACATTCAATATGAATTTTATTTTTCTTGATTTTTTTATTCACTTTTTTAAAATTATGATCACTTTTTATTGAACAGCCCTCGTAGCTCCTAGCTTTGTTCACCATATATATTTGAAGTAATGTTTTAACTAAAATAATGTATTCTGGTGGGTTTTTGTTTTGTTTGACACAGCTGTTTTGATAAAATTTTGAAATAATGAACCGAATTTTTAAAAATTATGTTGAATCGTTTCCGAAGTTGGCGAAGATTTTTTCACGCAACGCGATTTGTATTTTGTCTTGTATGTTATACAGTAAATGTTATGAAAAGGATAAAAAAGAAACTAAATATGTATTTAAAACTTTATTTTATGCTGAATAAAGACGTTTAGTATCTAGCCATCTAAAGAAGAATGTTGATTTTGAATAAATAAATAATAAATAATGTTTAGAGCGAATATTATAAGTACAACATTGAATTGATAAGTTAAAAATATTGTTAAAGCATCTAGCGGAGCACATTTAAATTTGAAACATATTTAAATGCGCTTTAGATACTCTTTTGTGTGACGAATGAAATATATTATTTAAACATGTTTCAAATCTTATTATAATTCCATCTAAAAGTATGTAACCCATCTGATTTTAAGTATACAGAACTGTAGTTTTTTTTAAGTGTCTGCATATATACTTTCATAACATACTTTTCTATTGAAATTTTATAGTGTGTTGTTTTTAATAGAAAACTAAAGCAGTACGTGAACAAGAATTGAATAAGTATTGCTTCGCTAGTTTTTAAGGTATTTATTATTTTATATAAAACTTAGCAAGAGAGAGGGTAACAAAAAATAGAAAATGATGTACAGCTTTTTATTGAATAGCATGAAAAAAAAAATGAAAATTTTGACTTCCTTCTACCTAATTCTATACAATCAGCGCAGCTGAAAATGTTCTTTTCGAAAACATCTGCTTAATTCTTCTGACTTTGCTTCTCTCAGATATTTTGTGTATAAAAGATATAACCTATCATTCTTTTACAATTCCAAACAATGTCTGGTTTTCTTCTTTGTAGTTTTGTGATAAAGTATATAAAAGTAGAGCAATGTGAAAACATTTCTGCCTTTGATATTTTTTTTTTCAATTCGCGAAATAAGCACTGATATGATAAAAGCGCATTTGGCAATAAAATGAAATCCCTGTATAAATTATCCTCATGGTAAGACGAAGCACTTTATAACTCTTGCCTCTAAATATAGCACAATAAATAAGTGAAAATATCGTAAATAAAACTGATATATATATATATATATATATATATATATATATTATTTTTTTTTTTTTCTCCCCGGAAATGCTTACGCAGTTCCGGGGAGAAAAGTTAAAACTAACAATGCAAGAGCGCTGGAAGCTGCAGACATAGCATGGTAAGGAATATAATTTTCTAAAACAAAAGAAAATTCAAATAATAAAAACCAAAAGGAATTTATTGAAAACGAAAGTGTTGGTGGATCAGGGCGTCATCAGGGAGGAGCCTGACCCAAACAACACAAAATGGTGTTTTCTAAGAAAATGAGCCGCAAAATGCTAAGAAATTGCTCATATACTCCCCCAAACACCATTAAATCGAATGTACAAAACAAAAGATTGAAATAAGAAAATTTAAATCAAACCAGCAGCAGCAGTCGGGAGACCAACAACATCAAGCCAGAAGATCGCATCAAATGCCGCTACCCACTTAATTCAACAAAACGCCAACACTCAACACCAAAATCTGACCAAGTCACCAGGTCCGGATGGAATTCATGGTCAATTCCTAAACCATCTGGGTTTTCTAGGCAAAAGTAGGCTGCTTCATCTCTTCAATTTGTCTTGGTCAACTGGGAAACTTCCAAGGCAATGGAAATAGGCCATAGTCATCCCCATTCGTAAACCCAACAAGAAAGCCAGTTCTGTTGACAGTTACCGTCCAATCTCTCTCACTTGTATTATATGTAAACTTATAGAAAGGATAATTTTGAGAAGATTGACACACCACCTTTTGTCAAATAACTTGATTCCACCAGAGCAATATGCGTTTAGAAGAGGCCATGGCACAATGGACCAGATTCTGTTCTTCAGTCAAAGTGTTAGAGATGCCCAAAATTGCAAACCCACAAAACATACTTTGGCGGTTTTTCTAGATCTATCTAAGGCATTTGACAGGGTTTGGAAGTATAAATTACTTAACAAGTGTTACAATGACTTTAACATCAAAGGCAAAGCTCTTCCATGGATCTCAAACTTTCTAAATCACAGAAATTTTTGCATAAACTATCAAAATAAGCAATCAGGATTTTACAGGTTGTACCAGGGAATCCCTCAGGGTTCCGTACTCAGTCCTACCCTGTTCTCCATGTTTATTGCAGGAATTGAAAAAATTGTATCGCCATGCCAGATTGGCATCTTTGCAGATGACATTGTGTTATGGTCTAGTGGTTCAGACATAGGAAAACTGGAATCTACTCTAAACGGATCCTTAGAAGCTGTCCGTGATTTCTCGAACTCTCACAGGTTAAACTTCAATCCCTCAAAATCAGTTAGTAGCTTCTTCACCACTAATAGACACCTCTACAATTATTCTCCTGCAGTGTATTTTTCTAATCAGTTACTGGACTGTGACAAATATCCAATTTACTTGGGTTTTACATTGGATTCTGAGATAAACTGTAGGAAACATATAGAGAAAATAGCAGATAAAGGTAGAAAGCGTCTACAGATTTTGAAGTATATTTCAGGTAGAGACTGGGGAGCTAATGCTTCCACCCTAAGACTAACTTTTTGTTCCTCGTGCGTCCCATTCTTGAGTATGGTTACCAGATATTTCAAACGGCTTCTGCTTCTAACTTAAAGATCTTGGACAGAGTTCAATTGAGTGCAGCAAGAATTATCACTGGGTTAAGGAATAGCTGCCCTAGTGAAGTAGTCCTATACGAAGCTGACATTTTACCTGTGACTACGAGATATAGGATTGGTTCTTTTAAATATTTTAATACATTGTCAAGTCTTGGTGATTTTAACAGGACTGCTGAATTCACTTTGAAGTGGAGGAATAATCAGCGTTTAAAGAGAGACACCCCGATGGAATTTGTGAGGAAGGAGGGTTTTATTGATTTTGAGGTTATTCCTTCGACCACTTTTAATTGCTTGCCTCCCACGGTGTCCCTTGAGAATGTCAGTTTTAATGATGAACTGAAGACTCATGGCAATAAACAGACGGATCACCCTGACCTTTTGAAACAGTTGGCCCTGGAGGTTGTCAATAGCATCCCTTCTGATGCCTTGATCATCTATGCGGACGGTAGCAAACTTGAAGACGGTAGAACCGGGAGTGGTGTTTTCATAAACAGCTCTGAGGACAAGGTCAAATGCAGCATCCGAAACCCTGACCATTGTTCAGTCTTTAGATCGGAGATTATAGCAATTGGTGCAGCCCTTAATTATGCACAGTCCACTGATAAAAATTGTATTTGGATTTTGACTGATAGTAGGAGTGCTATACAGTATTTCAAAAACTGGCCAAAAATATTTGATATCCCAGACCAGAATATTCTGAAGCTTCTCTGTGAGATTGGCCTGAAACACCAATAAGCCTCCAATGGATTCCATCGCATATCGGGGTGTATGGCAACGAGACAGTCTATGAACTCGCCAAGAATGGCTGTGATCTCCCTATGGACTGTTTGAATCGTCTCACTCCCACTGAGGTCCAGTCCCTGGGAAAACAGCGTTTGCTTTCCGTGTGGCGCCGTACGCCATCCCACCATTGGTATGCTGGCAATCGTCCTGGACTATCAATCTCATGCTGTGGACCTCGGCCTTTCCAATCGGCCATGGCCAGATTTCGAAGTGGCCACCTTTAAAGTATAAAATTTCAGAACGGGGAGAGAATTATCCCTCCTTGTTCCTTTTCCCCACCTGCCAGTCCTGATCACCTTCTTCTCTGTCTTGGCGCCTCGTACAAGCAGCTGTTGGTTGATCAGGACTTTTTGCAAGTATATGGGGATCTGGCACGACGGGGCCTTCTGGACCTGGTATAGGCTTTCCTACAACAGGGGGATGTGCAACAACAACAACAAACGCCAACACCAATGAATCAGAGGAAGTTACGAAATAGAAAGTCATCGGTGGCGAAGTTGTTGATAATAATAAATCCCCTTTTTTCTTACTCTATTACTTTTCTTGAAGGATTTATTCGTGACAAGTGAGTTTTATGGAAATAATATATTGAAAAAAAAACATTTAAAAAATCTATAATAATTGTTATTATATTATTTTTATTATTAATATTATTTTTATTCTGAGTCATTGGTGTTGGCGTTTTGTTGAATTAAGTGGGTAG